>OMLP01022727.1:1928-29068 GCA_900302685.1 Spondyliosoma cantharus | reverse complement strand
GTGTGGGGTTTGGTAATAAAGGGCCCTCTGTCTTAGTGATGACAGGTGTGCTCCGAAAAACAGACAGACAGACAGACAGACACACACACACACACACACACACACACACACACACACACACACACACACACAAAAGGGACGACGCATTTGTGACCCGCAAGATCTGCTGTGCGGGACAGAGAGATTGAGAGTGGAAGACAGACAGGTAGAAAGCGACAGAAAAAAAAGCAACGGCTTGAGATACAGAGAGCCAGCAGACAATCTCAAGCCTTCACACGTTGGTTATCTTATCATCCATCTCCATGTAAAACCATAGCAGACATCGTAGGTGACTGAGGTCCTTTCCCTAATAGATTAACCATTAGGTGTGTTTTTCACAGGGTAAAGTGCAGCACAGCAGAAAATGTCTGTGCTTGCTTGTCAGCAGCGAACAGTGTCCTGTAGAGCGTGTATTGTCATCTTCTGTCAAAAGCGCCAAATATGGTCAAAAGACTCTGAACTTGAAGACAAATGCTTTTGTGCCATATCACGTGACACGGTGGTCAAGTTGCAGGAGTGTGTGCCTCGCAGCAGGAAATAAAAACAGTTTGTGACTCATATGCTTGGTAGCTGATCTGACATCGTGCAATTATGTTTTCCCACCAGCAACCACTAAAGAATAATATCCAAAAGCAAACTTTCTTAAGTCACGTGTGTCTTGGGATGAATATCACAAGCCTTTAATGCAAGGTTCTGTCAGAGAAGGTGTGTTTTTCTGTGTAACTGTGACAAATAAGCTGCAGTGCGAAGGGAAGCACACACCTTCTATAAGTGTGACACTGAGCAAGGTGTTAACAATGATGCATTGTATGGGGGAATCCACCATGGTATTACTGCACTTGAAGGGACCAATGCTCACAAAAACAACATACTGGGCTACATTCAAAGACCTTGATGAGTATTTTTACCAAAATACGAATGTTAACTTTGACCTTTAGCCATACTCTCACCTCGACCTAAAAAGTAATATATTCTAAAACCCTTAAACCCAACTCAAAATCCTCCACATATTTCAATTTCAGTCCGACCACATTATGAAACACATATGCCGGTGTTCTCGTGTTGGAGGGAACTCACAGAAGCCCTTTCTTGTTAAATCCGGCAACAATAGTCTCGGAGCCTTTGGGGTCTCAGGGCTACACCCTGTATAGTTTAAATGACTTTACAGAAAGGTCGTAAAGCCAAACGCCAGCATTCCCTATGAAAACAACAGCTTTACCGAGCTTTAAATCAGCTCTACGCCGTCACATGTTCAGCCATCCTTCCCTGAGTTGGAGGTTTGAGTTCAAGTACATTTTATCTAAAGTTATTTTTGTCTTCTGTCTTTCCACTGTGTGTCTGTGGGTCCTATTTTGGTCCTATCAGTTCGAGTGTCAATGCAAAGACTGCTATCGTATGCACATGCATTACACCAACCTGATTCTAGGCAGGAGGTGAGACAGACATCTGAAGGCGGATACAGATGTCTGAGACAAAATGAGAGCAAGAGAGCAAAAATGCGGTTTGAATATTGGACTCACTCTCATCAAGTAGGAAGAACAGACACCCCAAATGAATCATTATTTTGCTGAATTTCTAAAACGAGAACGATGCGTTCAGATGAGTCACAGGAAAGGCTGGACACTACCATCTGAGCCCTCAACTTTTGAACCTCGACACTGTTGAAAAACCATTGCAAAACCATGCGGAAATTTCACAAAGTCAAACCTCACTCATACGGTTTGAGTAAAAAGAAGTAAAATAGTGTGTTATACAACTTAAATGCCATTCAGATGCATATAAAAACAATTGTTAAGGCCTTTCTCGGCTTCTGAAGTTATTGCGTTTGGTTTGGTTCACCCTCTAACTGAAACGTAAACATTGTATTGAACAGTAGACCTTACATTGGTTTCAAGTGGAGCACTTTACATTATAATATTTCTGATATATCTTTTTACAAAGAATTCCACTGGCCTTCAACATCTCACATGGCAAGGTGAAAACATATAGTATAAGGTGCTGAAACTAATCTCATCATGGTTTTTAGGAGCGGGTTGTCTGAACAAACATGCAGCTCTCGTCTCCTATCTTCCCTTTTCACACTACTTACCCCCTAAATTTTCACCTGCATCCCCCATCCCTCTCGGTCCACTACCTTCTAATCCTTCCCCTGTTCCACCCTTCATCCTTGCTTTTCTTTAACACAAAAGAAAAATTCTTCCCCTTTGTTCCCTGGTAGACTATCGATCGTGCTGCACCGACTGTCGGCGTTGAATATTAAGCATGATATAAGAACTGGTCGGGTGGGTTCTGTGTGACGTGCGTCTTTCACCGTATTTATCTCTCATCTCTCTTTGTCTGGAATATACAGACAGGAATCTTCAGGCTATGTGGGCTAGACACACACACACACACACACACACACACACACACACACACACACACACACACACACAAACAGAAGAACACACAGGCTCCCCTTTGTGCATTATTAAAGGAGTGATAAACCAGGCAATAAACACACACACACGGGTCCTCATCTGCCGGGCTTTGTCACCATGGTGACAACTGTGTGTCCCGCTACAGACCAGCTGGTGGACCCTGACTGTGATGGTGTGACAGGAGTGATGTGTGTGTGTGTGTGTGTGTGTGTGTGTGTGTGTGTGTATGAGGAAGAGAGACAAAGCAATGCACACCGTGTATTGAGAAGTGGTCCACTCATTAAGCTTCCTATTTTCACATTATATGCCTGTACACAAACCTGCGGGGGCAGCAGGAGGAAGAGAGAAGCATAATTAGCATATTGATCCTTGTATTGATTGCCAGTTGCAAACGAGTATTTTATTCTCCAATTCATTCTTTACTGTGGTGGGAGTAGTGTTGACACCCCAGACAGCGTGCCATCTGTTTCCATAACTGTCAGAAACGTAAGGAGCGTGCAGAGACAAGTCTGATGTCTGGTTGGCACAAGCAGAGCTATGTGTTTGTCTCATTGAACATGATTACAGACTTTCTACTACCAAAAACATCCAGACCTCGTCGCCGTCGTTCTATTCCTACATACTCCCTCTTCTCCACCGGCTCTCTTCTTGTGCACCGCTGCAACTCTGGCCTCGGTTCCACCTCAAATTCGTCCAGAGCGGCATTGTTTGAATCATTTAAACCGCATATTAAATGACAAACTCTTCAGAGCGCAGTTCATACAGAGAGGGACTTTGCCTGGAATGACCATACTGTACTTGAAAGGACTGAGCAGTCTGAAGTCAAGGCAGGAAACTCAAATGACTGCAATTTCAATGCCAAATCAATATAAAAACCCCGCTGTTCACAAAAATGTAGGCCTTCATCATGAAGTGCGTAATGGAGAGCTGAGGAGCGGACATCCAGCGCAGACTTAAACCTTGGATGTTGAGACTACATATTCACTGTCTTGGAACTGTAGATGACCAGGATTCCTGAATTCAACTGACCTGAAAGAGCACACTTAAGTAAAAATACATGAAAATTCCTCAGTCCATTGTGTTACTTGTTATTCATTTGAGATAATTGTCTGCCTTTATGCAAGGATTATGCAGGGGCCCTTCTGAGGACACAGGTCTTCTATATAATTTTAAGCAAATCTCTCCTATCATAACTTTTATTTAATTGAAGCATTTACATTGGGTCACTGCATAAAATCAAATCCTCTCTGTTATATTTACATTTTTGCTCAGACTCTTGTCTTTCATTCTACATCAATGGGCGGACATCACTGTCACATTTGCCTGTAAGCAGCTATGATGAATTTATGCCACGTTTCACAAAAGGGCTTTGTAGAATTGTTCAAAATCACAGAAACACTATTTTCTATTATTTGCATATTGTCCAAATCAACAGTTAAATATTTATTAAGGGATGACAGATAACAAAAAAACAAAATAAACATTATTTCAGTTGCTGAGAAACAAAGTAAAGCAGAAATGCACACAGGAGCTTTTACAAAATGCAACTAAAGTGTTAGAATCATCTTTATTTACATCAGGTTAACTTTACTGTATTGTAACTGTACTAAGTATAAGACTGCACAGCCGTTCAGAAAGCTGCAGTGGAAAGAAGAGTCCAATTGTCATTTCAAACAGGCCCCTTCTATTTTGAAATGCATGGCCCTGGAGCGCCCTCTGGTGGCTGGTATCATTTAAAACAGAGAGGGTGGAGGAAAGCAAGTCAAAAACAAATAACCAAATTAGGAAGGAGCAATGAAGCAGCACTGAACTAACACATCAGAACATTGGATCTACATCTGAATTCCATACAGGAGAATGTTAACAGGGTGGTAACTGCAGATGGGGTGGGCAGAGGAAGTGGAAGTTCATCCTCTTGTGGTTGCTATTGATCCATTCTGGGCCAGATGACTGTACAGGACACACACACACAAAAGCTGCAGCGTTTTCCAAACAAGGGCCCAAAGGGATTACGACCCAGCTGGTTGAAAAATTGAGAACAAGTTTTATCTTCTCTTTTCTTTCTTTTTCAAAAAAGACATGCAACACAAACCGCCTCTAAGCGTGCAACTCACCACTTACAGTCAAACTGAGAAATGGGAAACACTGTAAACACTTAAACAGACAGTGAGTTAGGCAAAGGAAACACCCTTCCTCTATTTTCACAACTTAGGAATTCAGGAAATCCTGCAGAGAGGAAAATCACTTGAAAAGAAGCACTGACTTAATAACTTAACCCACATCCTTTTTTTCAATGACTTCTTTGACAGAACAGGCAATGAATGAGAAAAACAGCCTGTAGAGCTGGATCATTTTCACACATTACTCGATTAGTTAAGGATTTATTTTAGATTAAAAAAAAAACTGCGTTGATTGTGGAAAGACAAACCTGTTTTGGAGTTTAAATGAAATGTGCTTTGAGTTAACTCGGCGGAGCCCCTTTAAAAATAATATCATAAATAAAAATTAGAAAAAAAATAAATGAAAACACAACATCCATGTTTTGTCAGTATGTTCCCACGTGTGTCTCTTTCGGGTTAAAGTGAAAATGACCAGGACTCAAACTTCTGTGGCCGTCGCTGGACCAGTTGAAGCTGCAGGTAAATCAGAAAAAGGAGGAAGGAGGCAGGTCGAGGGTTCAATGAGCAGTATGTGTGCATGCAGCGGGTCATCGCCTCTCACATCTAAACACTACTATGACTTCACCTGTCATTCTTCACGCATCATCTGGCCCAGTCACATTTGAAAGAAATCAAAGCTGGCTCAGTGTGAGCGACAATCATCAGTCTGTAGAAGGTGTGAAAACCAAAGTGACACCCTGTTCTTCTCTAGGGAACCACAGTATCAGCTCTGAAATAGAAATGCAGGGGCGTTCTACTAAAAAGTGTTCATGAGATGTGCACAGTGTGTATGATGCAGCAAGTCCTCATTAAAGAGCTTAATGGGGGTGGTTTGTTTTCGTTTGTTTTGCTGTACAGGTCGGGGGAAAGAACGTCACTCTGTGGCCTGGGGCCCTTAGCTGGCTGTCACTCCCCCTCTCTCTCAACCTGTTTTCTGTCACCTCTTCAGCTGACTTCACAAACACATTCAACAGGACAGGAGTGAGAAGAACCTTAAAAATAGGAAGAGTCTAGGTAGCACAATGTAACCTCGATCCAAATTGTGTTGAGTGCTCTTTGAAAGCAGAAACAAGAGTACAGAACAGAGGCAATCCAGCTCCAAGTACAAGAAAACGCATTCAACAAGGATGGAAATGTATATATTAAAAAAATAAATAAATGTATAGCGGATAAATTATTAAAACGCCAATCCTTAAAAAAGCCAGCTGGTTTCAACCATTAGAACTCCAAGGTATCATTGCCAATCTCCAAACTGGAGCCTGATAAAGGCCTAAAGGGTTGAAACATGTTGGCTTTTTACATTTGACATTTTACCTGGAGTGCCTGGATTATTTTGTTTTTTGAAGGAAAAAATATGTGAAACATAACACAGTGAAAAAAAATCAAAGCCATAGTAGTAAAAATAAAGCATTCTTATCAAGTACTGTAAATGACAAAATGCAGAAGCATGCTCCATCGCTAGATTGACGGTTTCCTCAGTTGAATTTGTGTCATGAGCTGTGGTTACCGCTGACAAGTCTGACAGTGACAAACCACAACTGAACAGTGACTCCAAACATCAGTGAGCGAGCTCTACCTACATCCTACACCTCTCATTCTACTGGTATCCTGTGATATTCGGCGCCACAGACCAGCTGGGTTGGTGAACGCAAGCACACTTAGTGAAATTCACAGGTATCATAACACTGGATTGGATTTTGGGAATTAAAAGACACCTTCACTCAGAAATCTTAATACAGGCATGGAGCCTATATTTTCGGAATAACTAGACTGGGAGATCATTTATTTGAGGTTTTAAATTGTAAGGTTTGGATGACGTTAAGCTTTATTTCCTGACAGGGAAACATGGGGAGGTCAAATGGTTGTAGGTTGCTGTACTGTGGCTTCCATTGTGTTGTATGTAAAGAAAAGCTATATATTATTATCGAAACTTAGATGAAATTTAAGCTTCATTTGTATTTTTGTACTGTCCAAACACATTTTTTTAATAAGTGATTTAAACTATTTTAATGTAGCTAATGTAGTTGTCT
The DNA here is from genome assembly GCA_900302685.1 of Spondyliosoma cantharus. Lineage (NCBI taxonomy): Eukaryota > Metazoa > Chordata > Actinopteri > Spariformes > Sparidae > Spondyliosoma > Spondyliosoma cantharus. The sequence goes on along the minus strand of OMLP01022727.1, from coordinate 22,420 downwards.
TTTGTATTACTGTGATATGTATAATAAAAGAGGTTTTTACTTTATGTCTACGTTGCAAAATTTAGAGCTGAATGTTTTATAGTAGACTTCAGATGACTGCATATGTTTTTCAGACCCTATTCAGACTGAGTAAAAATGATTAGCATAAAACATAATTATTATTAAAATTGACCAAAATGAGTGAGTTACTCTTGATCATTTTTTTAATCTCCATCACACACAAGTAAGTAACATTTTACGCCACTCAAACGATCATGTGCTGTGTAATTAAAGTTTTTATGTCAAAAAGTCTACCACTAGTAAAAATCCATCCACTTTGCATTTGTTTTGAATGTAATACTATTTGTTTTTTTCATTATAAATGTTAATATCAGCTCAACTATTTAAGTGAAAAGGGTAATCTTTGAAAAATGGCCATTCATTTCAGGGTATCTTAGTATTTGTTTTGTCCCTCTGTTGCTTAAACGACAGCGTGCGCTCGAGCTGGCATGGACTCCACAAGTTACTGTCAAAACCTGAGGTCTCATGTTATCCCAGCACGATTTGTCACAAGGCTTCTTGTGATATTAGAGAATGCCTGGCCTTCTCAGTCCTCAGGTCGTCCCATACATGTCCATGACGGTCAGGACCTTGGTCTTCTCTGGTCTTCAAGTAGTTCTTGCAAAGCGTGAGGTGTGTTCGGGACCTTACATGGCCTGATCTTCAAACGCCATCAACATCAGGCTAAATGCTAATCTCATGGGACTGGTTGTTTTAACATAATCGCGAGAAATCAATGAGGGAAATGGCAACTCAGCGAATAACAATAGAATCATACAAATAATCATAATTCAGTGTTAACTCTCAGTGTACTTACACACTTCTTCACAAATTATATGCCTTTGGATCAAACTAATAAGACACAATGGGCTGTGGAAGGGAGTTTTTTTTTTTTCAAATATTAAACTAATAATATTCAACTTTTTAAAAATCTTTGGACAGGGCTGTGCTAGCTTCCTCCTCCTTCTGCGTTTCCTCCTCTTTAAAGTCTTCTAGCTAAATTATGTCTGTAGACATGAGACATACAGTATCAACCTTAACTCTCAGGAATATTTCATTAAATGTCTAATTGTTCCGTTAAGTCTGCCATGACTGTAATTGTAAACATTTGCATTTTCAGTTCAACATGATAGAATGTGATATCAAATGCAACATCCTGCTATGGCAAAATAAATAAACAAGGAAATCACTGGGATCTCTTGTCTGGATCACATGTATAAAGATATTTCACCCGAGTTTTCAAGCTGATCATTTACAGGTGTTATTCGTCGTTCAGTGTCCATGGGTAACAGTAGGCGTATGAAAGGCAAAATAAATACACTGGTAAAAACATGAATAACAAAGAGTGGCCTTCACAGGAACGATCTCTTCAAATCTTCTTTACTTAAATTTCTATAGTCCTCGTCATTCTGTTCAAACATTCTTCTACGACTGGTCTACAAGACATTAAAGGTGTAAACCTTGAACTTATGTTTGTGTTTATAAGTGTTGGAAGACGTATTGAGATCCTTTACTTGAGGAAGAGTTGCTGTACTCCACTACGAGTAAGAGTCCTGCATTTAAAACCTTTCATAGGCGACAATGTTATCAAAAGTACTGTAAAATTCCTCATAATGGAGAAAAAGGATTGTTTATTGTCAAGCTGGTTTAAATTTATATTTATATTTCATATACTGTTGGGTAGTTTAATCTGCAGCAATACCTCATTTTCTATAAAACCATCATATCTAGCGTCACTGTACAGTGAGAATCACAAGCCTTTAAACTCTCACCTACGGTCCTGTATATAATCTTAACTTCCTTATTTGGAATTCGACCATTTTCATAGAACAAACCATCTGTTTTATATGTTAGGTTGGGTTTCAAACTCTTTTCTTTATTTCCACATCAATGGGCAGACTTCAGAGAGCATCAAATTAAATGTACTAGAAGGTCAAAGATGCCAAGCCTGGAATGCGCTAGTATGAAAATGAATTCATGTTCAGTGTTATAGCCTCACGAAAGGCTTTGTAGCATTCTTCAAAATCACAAAAACATGTTTTTCTGTCATTTCAGAACACAATTCCCCTGGGTTAAATGTGATACAAAATGCAAAAAGCCGAGCAGATGTATAGCATAGTGTTAGAATCTTATTTATTTACATAAGTGTAACTTTACATTTGATTGAAATTTTCTGTTGCTATACTAAGACTTTACTGTACAACCCACCAGAAAGCAGCAGTGGAAACATACATTTAAAATGTCATTTCGAACAGTCTCCTCACATTATAAAATTCATGGTACTTGCACTGGAGTGCCCCGAGCAGCTTTCCCCAGCAAAAACACAGAGGGTGAAGGAAAGCAAATCAACTAAACCAATTTAGGAAGGAACAATGAAGTCGCACTTTACTAATACACCTGAACGTAACCGCTGTTTTCAGCAGAGGTGACACACTCCTGCTATTGGACCTACACCATCATCACGTACAAGAGAATGTTTACAACATAGTAATCACAGTTGGGTGGGGCAGATGATGCGGAAGTGCATCCACCTTTACATCACCGGTCACTTTTCACCCATTCTTGGCCAGATCACTGTACAGGACACACGCAAAAGTTGTTTAGCTTTCGTCGGCTTGCAGCATCTTCTCGATCTCTTGATCCCATTGGTCGTCTTTGTTGTCCGACTCCGTCACCACCTCGTACTCCTGAAGCTCCTGCTGCAGCTCCTTCTCCCAGTCTGCTGACTCGTCTGAATGTGCGGGGAAAAGATGATTCAGGCACGTGTGATAAGAGCACATGAGAGACAACATTTAGCTGAAGAATCAATAGAAAGAAATCGTAAAGAGCTAACCATCAGCAGAGGTGGCGCTGTCCTTCTTATCCAGCACCAGCTGCTCCATCTCTTTCCTCAGGTCTTCCTGGTTGATGGCCGTCTCGTCGAAAGCGTCGCTCACAAACTCGGAAACTCCGGGACTTGTCGACATCTCCTCCTCTTCCTCCTGAGGTGGCTTGGGAGACACACGGAGAGGAAAGAAATTCAACTTTACATCTCTGTTCAATTGACTGTTAGAAAATGAGATCAAGATATACACACACACACTACACACATCTAAACAGCCTTACCTTCTGTATGTCGCCGATGGAAACTGGTGGAGTCTTTGGTCTGACATTGTCTACAAAAAAATAATACAGTGCTGTTAATTCTCCTTATGCAAATCACAGTGAGCTGTTTGCTAAAACCACCACTCTGTCTATGGTTTGTAAACCAGGTTGTGCACAGCAGGAGTGGCATGAACAGCCATGACAAGCGGAAAAAAGACGACTTTGATTCATTTTCCCCTTCCTAACAACACTGTGATGGCCTTCGATCCTACAAGAGCTCAGTAATATCGCACATTCAGCTTTAAGTTCTTTTACTCCCAGATATCCAATCAAATGTCAGATTTATGCAGCAATTTAAGACAGCAAAGGCCTTCCCAACACAGAGCAAATAGTCCACAAGCACTTCCTGATGATGAATGAAAAAAAACTAAAACATTTGCAAAAACAAGCAGATGATCCTCTTTTACCAAACCTTCTGTTGTAGGACCATAATCATAATAGTTCTACAATAATTTTACATAAAGAGTGAAAAGAGAGTACAGCTAGGGGCAGATGTACAAACTACATAAACTCCAAAGGTAAAGGCGTAAAAGAAGAACACGAATGTGAACGTGCCACTTTCAGAAAGCAATTCACTGGTGATATATGGAATGAGGTGAGAGAAGAAATAATTCAAAATCTCTCATCTCTTCATTTAGGTTGATAACAAATAAACAAAAGACAGTAATTCGTAATAACGTCAATCACATGGCGGTGCATGTCTAAACTTAATTTTGACATTGTGTGATTGACCAATTGCTCTTTTATTGTAAGAATCATTCTTTTACCCTGTCAGAATATTAATTTTCTCCTCAGTTACTAAGCACCTCATAAAGACTTTGTAAAAGTTGACTGACTTTCTCAGAATTCAAAATTGAATTTGACTGCCAACAATAGTTTTGAGGTACATGAGATGAATGAATGTAATGCATGCTATGAATAGCCACAGGACTTCACTGACAGGCCTAACCCATGGTGGAGGGAGCAGAAGTATTGATATGCAAACCTATGTGATTTAAGGCATGTCTGCATCTGTTCGTGCACCTGCCTAATACACCGTGTGTCCGGTACGATAATGACTGAGATCTGTAAAACAGAACCATGCTTACACATACAATATTTCTGGAGTTTTAGGGAGTTTTCCCATCTGTACATCCCCAACAGTAATCTGGATGTTTGGGGTGAATACACACTACCACAATAACACATAAAATCACCCTGTGGAGCGTCTCAGCCGTTGTTAAGCACAGATCAAAGTCTGACCTGTTAAGAAGACATCCTCAGTGTCCACCCTGTCCTCACCATCCTTCTGCTGCTGCTGGGCTGCCAGCGCTGTGAGCTGAGCCGACTGCTTGACCAGAGACACCCGGTAGAAATAATTCCTCCAGAAAACCTCCTCCTTCACACTGTCAAACACAAACGCATCACCATCAATGTGAGCTCATCGGTTCCCCCAGGTAAGTTAAATTGTGTCTGGCTAACACACCTGCGGCAACAGACATGTAATGCAAAATACACACTGTACACACTGCATGCAACCACGCACACTTGGAAGACTACTGACTGTTTTGGAACCAGGTCAAAGCGCATGCGGTTGAGGAGCTGGTCTTCCTCCAGCATCACTGCAGCCAGAGGATACATCTGCTCCATGTCGAAGTGGAACTGGACACCAGCCGGAGGGTCCCGCAAGAAATTTCTCTTGTCCTACATTCAGAGAGCAATCACTGAACCAAAAAGGGCAGGACAGCGATTGTGTTGACACAACAATATAGCGTATCAAGTTTTTGCTCACTGCTGACAGAGCGAGGATCTGTTGCTGGATTGTCTCCTCCTCATTGTAACCGACCCAGGGAGGCACCGCTGCTTCTAGACGCAAACAACCAGCACACAAACGTTCACTTTGACACACAAACATCCGACAAAACTTGTGTTCAGAGAGACGTTACAACAAACTATTGCCTGTCTTAGCTCAAAGATACGCACGCCTGGATCTGGAATAAAAGATGCTAGGTGGCCGGCAATTTGCATGTGCCGATGATATCATGACATCATCGCAATTTCCACTGCTTTTCCACTGACGCTTCAGGTGCAGACGTTGGATATTTTGTTCACTAATATGTTTTCTTTTTTGTAAAATCGCATGAAACTAAGAATCCTTGCTATTTTGCTGTACGTGTCTAATTTTCAGCTCTAACTGTAACTTTTAACTCAAACAGGGCGGCAGTAGCTCAGTCCGTAGGGACTTGGCTTGGGAACTTGAAGGTTGCTGGTTCAAGTCAAGAAGGATGTGGACTGGCAGTTGGAGAATGCCGGCTCACATCCTGGGCATTGACGCGGTGCCCTTGAGCAAGGCACCGACCCCTAACACTGCACTTTGGGCACCGTGGCATGTGTGGCAGCACCTTCGCTCATCTCCTCTACACTGTGTGTAATGTGAGTGGAAAAAAGAATTTCCCAATTTGGGATTAAAATGATTACATTTAATTGTCATGATTCTTTTATTTTTCATGCGCATTTGTCTCCAATTGTTCTATGCTTTATATCGGTTGTGTCCTGAACTTTGAATTGCACTAACTTGTATAAGGTGCTACATAAATGGAGTTTGACCGACTCATTACAAAGTATTGTGTTTTTTTTGTAAATGCACGGAGGAAATCACGAGGGACCGCCGATTTAAATAAAGTTCTAGCCAGGAAATTTCCCCAATCACCCACGATGTGAAAAATGTACAACCCCATTGAAAGCGAGTTTTCCCCTCTGACTTCACCTGATTTTTTTGCCTTCTTCTCCAGAACAAACTTCTCTTGCTCCTTCTGGAAGTCTCCGAGGAAAGTCTGCAAATATACACACACACAGACACATGTTCAATGGAGGAATTTGCTTATTATTCGGGGGGAAAAAAGGCTAGTATTGAGCAAGGAACACTGTCATGATAATGCTATGTCACGTTGAGGACATTTCTGCACTTGACAACAACAAGTAAAACATCTGTGCTTCCACACTTTTAGAGCACAGCTGACTTCCAAATGCAGCCAAACTTGTCGGACGAGCCACCAAAAGCGACATGCCTTGTCAATGATGCCGTCAATTTTTCCTTCCTCCACGGTCTTCTTGATGCTCTGAGCTGTCTCCACCACCGACTCAGAGATCTTCTTCGTGGCAGTGGAGGCAAAACTGAAGATGTAATCTTCAGACGGAGGTGGGGGAGGAAGAGGAGAAGACAACAACAACAACGGCGTCATACTGTGGGACTGTCACCAAAAAAACCACTGCTGCCACATTATAACACAGCCACGTCAGAAACACACTGGACAACAGACAACGCAGCTAAAAGCGCCACAATCTTATTTACATTTAAAAACAAAAAAATGAACAGTACTTTTATGGAGAGAGAGAATCACATCACCAAATCCTCGAGCCACTGAAGGACGTTTGCTAACTCCCAGCACGACGTTAAATTAATTTATTTGGCAAAACCTAAAACAATAGAAGGTAAAGTGTTTTTCTTCTCACCACCCAGTCCTTTTTCCGGCTCAGAGTTTTCCTGGTTCGCCTCTGGTTCTCCATCCTCGTCAGCTGGTTGCTGTTTGTTTACCTCGTTTTGTGCCTCCACCACCTTTTCTTCCTGCTCCACAATCAGGTCTTTGTCATCCGACGTCTTCGGGAACGTCGGGCTCTCCAAACCCAACCACGTCCCCAAACCTTTAAACATACTGTGCGAAATAAGACGACGACTAGCTTGAAAGATAAGAGGGAACACACAACAGAGGGTGGTTAGGGACTTTATGCGACCAGGAACTAGACCGACAGGATTTCTTCTTCTCTGTGTGCATTTGTGTGAGTTCAACTTCGTCTACGGGTCTTACTACCACCCAGTGGTCGTAAGGGGGAATGATGCGCTCCGGATTCTTGACTATCATTACAGTGAACCTCACACAGTATCTAAAAAAAAACAACTATTTAAAGTCTCAAAGTATGTGTTTTTATTGGCCATTATATGAACGACTGTTTCCATAATAATACTAATTATCATAATAGTTACAGGTGTTATAAAAGACTCTAAAAAGAGGCACTTAAACACCAGGTGGCGATAATGAACCCGGAAATGTTTCACTTATGACACAACAAGACGAGGAGGAAGATATACCGGTGGACTGAAGACAGGCAGGCGGAGGTCTGTTTGCGGTTTAGCACCATTTTATCTACTTCATGAATTGCATGTCTGTTAACCTAGTGTATAACTCATTGAAATCCTTCCCCATAAACCTTATCTGAGCTGTTGGAGCTTGATTTGAATGGATTTGCCGGGCTGCCAGACCGTTAAGTTGTAAGGAGACGCGCTTGACGTGAACCAGACTTCTTTTTTTTTTAAAAATGAGTAACTTTAAATGTAATGAGTTTGAACTAAAAAAAATATAGGGAATGAAAAAAAAAATTCGAAAATTTTTGATTAATTGAGGTGTTGTGGTAAAATCGGCATATAGAGTAGGGCGGTTTATTGAGAGTTGACATAGTTGGATGATAACTGGAGTTATGACGCCATGATCGAGAAGTGGCCGATGGTATGTCACCCGTGGCTCAGTGGCATATAATGATCCCTGGATTAGTATACTGCTCCTTGCAGTAACGCCGAGATCGAAAAGTGGCTAAAGGTATGTCGATTGCTGCTCAGCGGCATATACCGATCCCCAGACTGGTATAAAGACTCTTGGAATCGTATGCTGCTATTGTGCCGCTGTTATTCCACGACACATGACGGTATGTGCCGCTTGAGATTGTCATGGCACTGAGAGACTGTTGGATGGGTACCGCCCCCTGATGAATATGCAAATATAATGCCACTGCGCTGGTTTCACCACAAGTGCTGTAAATTTAACGTTATACATTTAATAAGTCGTTCTTGACTATGCCAACTGAACACATCGCCTTAAATAAAGAAATGCGTGAATTTCTGTTATATGTTATGTTGTCGGGGTGTATGCATATAGACAGTAGGGACACATGGGATGCTTGTGATATGATAGTCAAGTAATATGGCTACATTTCTGCCTATAAACTACTCAAAGTCAGTGAAAGAGCTAGCCTTAGCTAACATGGCTAATGTTAGCCTAGCGGGCTTAGCCAGTCTGACTAATCAATAGCCGAAACTTTGAGCCAGCCAATTGTTACAGACAGGTTTACTTTATTAGGAGAGCACAAAAACACATCATATATGATGTGTTTAAAACTCTTCTGAGAACAGAATAACCTCAAAGGTACTGCATGCTAAAAAAATACGCTGAAAGCATAACATTAAAAAACTGAAGCCCAACGAGCAACAACAGATGGGCATATTGACCTGTTAGTACTAACAAAATGTCCAACTTTACACTTGTAAAGGTTAAACATTTTGTTAGTACTAACAAAATGTCCAACTTTACACTTGTAAAGGTTAAACTATTCAATGTTAAGTGACCTGCAAGCAGTAGCCACCCATTAAGCGAGGGGGGTGCCTCTCTGCATCAACTGTGCTCTTAGCCAGCAAGTTGTATTTGACACTCCACGTACTCCGGTGGTAACTCAGTTCACATTGACAGGAATTGCAAATAACTTTGTTCTTGTAGAGAGAACCATCTGGCAGGGCTTTGAAGCTGAACTTGCCATACTAGAGACCCTTTTCGTTATCCATTTCTGCTTAAGGAGGCTTGTTTCTGTTTGCCATCCACAATGTTCCTGCTGCATCGCTTCCTGATTTCCCAAATTACGTGGCGGGCCGAGGGTTATAACATGCGTTATTCGCGCGTCAAAATAATAAATGGTGTAAGGAGGAATTTGCATTAAAGTGTTATTATCGCGTTAACCTTGACAGTCATCATAACACATAATCAATGCACAGGTATGTTTACACATAACTTCCATCTTAGTACTTTCCATCTAGATTGCTTTTGTTTAACGATCTGTGATATTGTAATGGGTTAAACATAAAACACATTATTTTGTCAGCCTGTAGCTGCTGGGTTAACATTAGCTCAATTAGCTAGTCACTCGCTCCTCAGAGGTACATTAACATTACATGCCCAGGCTGCCTATCAGCCTGCATATGCATGCAACACTACTTAACAGGACTTGTGTTCAACGATCTAACATTAGTGACTGTATTATTTTATTGGTCTGTAGACAGCTAGTTAACTTTAGTCACTCTCTCGTTTATAAGTTAGGTGTCACGCTAGCTGAGATGTCTGGATTTCCATCCACTTTTTTTCAATTTTGATAATAGTGGCACACAAAAACATCGGATCTATGTGGAGCAATGAGGAAGCTGTAGCTTCCCTCACATTAATACATGACACTAGCAACATAAATGTCATACTTTCTTAGTCTTTTCTATATTGTTATAGAGACGTGTCTTACATCTTTCAGAGTAGGTTCACAAGATGCAGTTCAACAGCGGGGTTTCATGAATACCTTTTTTTATGCTTTATTTTAAATGTATTTTACTCGCAATAATACATTTTTTAATTGCTCTGTCGATAGTTTTGCTCTCACTCTATTCTGTTTGACTGCATAAAAGAGACACAAAAAGAACTCCATACAGCTATGGAACAAACAACTATTTCTGAGTTTGTATTATTACTTCAGTGATATTGTACATATTGAAAGTTGGAATTTCTGAAACTAAATAGTGCCCTTTTAATATACATTGGTCTGTATTTGAAACTGCTGTCTTTCTCCAGGTGAAAAATGAAGACTCTGATGGTGTTTGATTTTGACCACACTGTGGTTGATGACAACAGTGACACTTGGGTGATTAGGTAAATGCAATATTGACTGATTCAATTAATTATGGCTATATAATGCATTTAAAAAAAATTAAGTAAGGTATAGATATTTACTGCTGCAAAATGTATAAAAGTCACTATCTGCAACAGACCTTTATTTGTTGTCTCTCTTCCCAGATGCCTTCCAGGTCAGAGTCTCCCCGACTCTGTGAAGAATTCCTACAGAAAAGGCCATTGGACTGAGTTCATGGGCAGAGTGATGAACTACATAGGTGAAAATTCATTATCCTGCTTGGAGGCCACCTATAGTGGCAAACACATTTGCATATGAACATTTTATTGTTGCCTCCATCCATTTTTTTTCTTACTGTGCGTCCAGGAAGCCAGGAGGTCAGCCCTGACAGGGTCCGCAGTGTGATGGAGACCATCCCCTTCACAGCTGGAATGACAGACCTGCTGACATTCATATCAGATCATAAAAGCACCATTGACTGCATTGTCATCTCCGACTCCAACACCATGTTCATAGACTGGATCCTCCATGCGTCTGGACTCCGGGCTGCTGTCAATCAGGTTTTCACCAACCCGGCTAAGTTCAACGAGCTCGGCTACATGGAGGTTCAGTGCTACCACTCTCACGACTGCGATCGGTGCCCTGTCAACCTCTGCAAGAAAAAGGTCTTGGAGCTGTATTTGTCGGAGCAGTCTGATGCAGGTGTGGAGTACGAACGGGTATTTTACGTGGGAGATGGTGGGAATGATCTCTGCCCCACTTCCTGTCTGAGAGGGCACGATGTTGCGATGCCCAGAAAGGGGTACACCCTGGAGAAACTGCTGGCCAAACTGGAAGGTCAGGAAGACAATACCTCTCTAAAGGCTAAAGTCATTTCCTGGAGCAGTGGCACCGACATCCTCCAGGAACTGAAAGCAAGTATCTAGTCGCAACCTGGGTGGTACTTGATCTAATTCTCAGTTGTACCTGAAACACTGCACTTACGGGAATATTGCGTCTGCACTGTGGCAGGCACATGCTGCTCTTTGTGATTGTTTAAAACATATCTTACAATATTAAGACAGTATTTTAAATTTTTAAATTTCAATTTTGTTTGTAAAATGTCTTTTTTTTGAGTTTCAAATCCTTGAAAATAATGATTTGTCTGCAAGAGATTTTATGGTTGGACTCTCAGTTATGTTGAAAAGTTTTTCTTTTATCCAGAGGTGGAGAATCAAGACACCTGAGCCTAAATATAGTCAAATACGTTACTGTTTGCACATACAGTTACTTGACACTGCATCGTACAAGATTTTATTTGAAGTATTTAAGAGCTTTATTGTTATCTGGGGCCTGCTTTAATATGCAGGTGAATACTCTAAAAATGATGAGCGGCAAGTTGACTGTTGAACTGAAATTCAGGGAAAGTAACTCGGCGAGAACAGGGTCTACAGAAAAACACCTGCTCGAGATCGCAGGTCTGACAGACAGAATGTATTATTATAGGAATTTGAGAAAAACCCAATGCAAAATGCACAGAATTCTAAATACACAGTTGCACCTGTCTGAGACCATACACTTGGTTCATTTGTCTGGACCAGCTAAAAAAATGATACATTGTTGAATATTAGTGCTGGTCTGGTTCCTGTTCAGATTGACATTTTACAAATGAACCAAGAAGAGTAAACATGAAGTCATGCAGACTGACGGGTAACTCAAGTTTTTGGACAATTTTGGTGGTTTATGCAGCAAATCGACCGCATGTTTTATATGATTAACAGGAGGAAAGGGAGGCGTCCTGTACAGTGAGGATTTGGGGCTTCATATTACTGTGGGATCGCTATCGCACAATTTTTAATAAGCTTTAAAAAAAACATCACAATACATAGGGTAGGAACACATCAGTTTTCATTGAAAAAACGTTTGATCTATTGATACTGGAAAATGACTGCACCGACATGCATACATGTTACCATACGAAAAGATTTTACATAAATACACGGCTTGGCCTCAGAATCCCACTACACCTATACTAGTCCATCTGTTGGAAAACACAACTAATGTCAACATTGAAGAACGTCGTGTTACAATTCTTAACTTTACTTCCTCTTTCACAGTGGCACCTTTGAGCCCCAAGTTTAGTCGTTATTCCAGGGATAACCCCACTAACTCCAGGCTAACTCTGCTCTGGAGTTCAGCATGCCCTTGGCTAAAGTCGGGGTGAGTCCACTTTGGAATGTGCCAGTGTGAATGCTTTCTTAGCCTAGGTCTAACAGCTCCCTCAGCCTAGAGCAGTGTGAAAACCACTTTTGAGGGACCAATTTTTGTTATTACCCTATAAAACAAAAACATTAATTAATTTCTATATATCTATCTGTGTATGTACGTATATATATATACACATACGTATATACATTTATATACTAAACTACTCCTACCTCTGTCTCCACATTTAATAAGCAAATTTCCCCCAACACACCAGCTTCCAGGAAACTCGACTTACCATCAACCGTCCACCGCACTGAAACACAATTTTTATTCATCCCATCAGTACTTGACGTCCTTAGAACACAATATGTTCATACGTTTATGAATACCAGTTATCACATCAGACAGGTGTGAAGCCTTTGCAAACCACTTCAGCTAACCTGACCTAAATACTTAACAACATGCAAATGCTCTTTATGACCTTTATGCATTCAAGCACAGTGAATTGCATTAGGCCTTTTACAGCAGGCATTTTAACTTGTCAGTAGTAAAGGTCTAACATCAAACATCAACAATGACTCTGTTCTATTCAGTTGTCACATTACGCCTTGACAGTGTGACAGTGAACCAGCTTGTACAATGGAGCTTAGCCAGCTGTCATTTTATTATCAACACCTGTGCTTGTGTGACATGACAAAACGCCTTCAGTGGAAAAGGCAGAATATAGCTAAAAAACATAAATTTACATCAGAGCTATAGCCACCATTTTTAATGCAACACCACCACTTTGACTTGCCTTGTTTGCCCTGTAGGCTGGATACGAATAAAGATATTAAACAGTATTTCCACTGGTGCAACTTCTGACTCCTAGAAAATGTAAGCTTTCCTGCCAAATAAACTATTCTTATTTTGTCAACGTTGTAGTTTCATCCTACAACTGAAGCTATTTCATCTTGTTGGTATAATATAGACGATATCTCCTAAATGTTGTGTTCAGTGATTTGAACTGTTTTACAGCTCAAGTCTTTGGTCATACATGTGTACCTTTCTTGATTGCTTAAATTAGGTTTGGGTTAACCTGATCATGGTGACTCTGAATTGCTTCTACTGAATGGCATAAACTTCAATGATAAGCTAAATGAACAAAAAGTCCAGGTGTGTTTCTTTTTTTCTTTTCTACAATAAAATTTACTGAGTAATGAGAATGGTCTTTCTGAGTATAAATCCTGGTGCTGTTTTTTAAATCAATCCACACTCTCATGTTTGTGAAGGTCCCAAGGTTTGTTTATGAAAAGCATAACAAAACACCTAATCCAGTCAATTACATGTGGAAAAGGGGTATTTGAGCCATCATGACACCTCCATAAATGTTTGTTACCAGACAGTTGTTCTGAGACAATATGCAGAATCCCTTCCTTAGTTAGGGTAAAACCTACTAAGAGAAATCTAAGTATCCAGTCAGTCTGTCAAAAAGCTCTATCCCCTCAACTCAGGGAATGGTAGAGAAATAGATGATATTGTGTGTTTGATGAAAAATCATCATCGGCACCCATCTACAGAGAATCAGTGATATTGGTGAGGTGAAAGGATTCTAATATACAGCCGTAGCACCAGACTACAGAGCAGTGTCATTCCTCAGGCTGTGAGACTCCTGAACTCATCCTTCTCACTCCACCATCATTTAAATAATGTTGTTTTTGTGAGTAGCATAGACAAGCCAGGTTGTTTAAGACATTCAAATGTTGACCTGATGTTGGCGCTACATTATACGATAAAGGGTTTCCAGAGTGATTAAAGTTCATCCTGAAGCTAATGTGAATGCCTGAACCAATGCAACATTTGTTAAAACATTTCACTCAAACCCTACAAATGTCAGCCTCATGGTGGAACTAGCGGAATCTCTTTCCAAAATAAGAGGATATATTAATGGCTGAATAAAATTCTATGCTGATGCATGAATTAGATATTGTGATTATTATGTGCTGTTGCCACCAAAACTTCAGCCAGTGGTTAACTGAATAGTTGACCTTTAAGATAGGGGGATATACATCCTGTGAAGATGCAAAAGATTCTTTCCCAAGTCTGACAGAAAGGAAAAAAACAAAAAAAAAACATCACTAGATTGGCACAAATGTAGAGGGATTTGAAGATGGATTTGGATAGGAATGCAGGCCAGCAACTCACAGAGGTAGCTCTTGCCTAAGATCTAACCTGGTATTATGGTCCAAGACTCAGCAGGCTTTGTTTACTTCCTGAATTCTCTCTTCAGTGGGAAGAAGCTTTCAATGAGGCTTGATGTATTAAAGGGAGATGCTTAGGTGCATAAGTAACAGCCAGGCTCAGCAGTGAAGCTGTTGAACTTGGGCAACGAGTATTGGAAGTTTGGAGTAGTTTACTTGGAAGGTTTGTTGTTCTGGCCAGGGAGAGGGTCCAGAAACAGCTGGTGTATGACATACACCGGAGCATATTAAGTCATAAACATGCATTCGTAACTTTTAAAATATGTTTCTTTACACATTGTTTTTGATGGAATTTATTTTGCCAAATTTGTCATACCAAGATATTTGTTGCCCATTTTTTCAACAGCCTGCTGTAGCTATTGTTATTTCTACTGAGATTAATTATGAAAAATTGTGTGCCGAATTGCACTGTAGCTTTCAGTGTCAAGAACCGCCTGGCTTAAAAAATCGGAATATCATTGCAATAACCCTCCTGGGTGTATATCCGTAATTACTGTGAAGTACTTCAAACTTTGCATGAGGTTGGGGGATTTTTCAGCAGTGTTTGTGGGGACAACACCAGGTAAGCCATGATCTTTTCCTAACCCAAACCAAGTGGGTTTTGTGCCTAAACCTATTGTGGTTTAGAATTGGCTTGAGTCATTATTTTGAAAGAACAAATTCAACATTTACTGGTTCAAGCATCTCAAATGTGAATATTTTGCTGGTTTATATACGATTGTAAACTAAATGTCTGGCATTTTGACAGTTGGTTAGCCGAAGCCATACATTTGAAGACCCTTGAAGGCACCTTGGACATTATAATGGACATTTTCACCAATTTACTGAGGCAAAACAATTGAATGCTTAATCGAGAACATATTTGGTGGATTTACAATGATGCCAATTTCCATCTCATCAACAAGGGGTCTAGTGAGTGTTAGAACCAGATGTGCAGGCCTATCTATTAACCTTTCCTGTTACCTTAATAGGCCTATTGATGGAAATCTTTGCAAGCCCAAAGGTCAACTGAGTGAACCCTCCCACCAGTTATGAACACTGTAAAGAGAGGGGACCTCTTTACAGTGTCCATAATCTCATTTCCAGTTCTAGTAAAGGTAAGGCTGATGGGACTGCCTGGTCTCATCTGGTGTTTAGTCAAGCTGGTCGCAGATAACCGGGACAAGAGCAACTTGGTCTCCAAAATAAATGCTACAAGTGCATACAAGTAAAGTAGTAACAACATGTATCAACACTGGTAGTGTTACGGTACATATATAGTATTTTATAATCATTACTGTTGATGTATAACTTGCTATGTAACCAGTGTATGTCAAACATGTATCCTAAGCAGTAGTTGATAAAACAGGGTGATTTCAACATCTTGATATACTATTAGCTAGTTTAACTAATAACAATGCATCTCATTTGATCAGTTGAGAAAATGTTTAGTACACTTTGCAAAATCTTAATTTGCAAATAACTAATAATTAGGCCACAACAAACAGTACCGTATTTACCTCCCAAATAGAAAGCAAACGTAGGCCAATTTATTTGCTTTCCATCGCTGGTTAAGACAGAACCTCAGGTTATCATCTGGATGTGACTAAAGCCTGTCCAGTGTGTGGTCAAACATAAACTAGCCTTTTGATTTGAAAGTCTCTACTAGAATTTTTTTCCGGCCACACTGACTGTCAGCTGTGCAGTGTTTGATACTGAAGGCAGAGCGACGTCGCCAAAATAAAGGCCATGTCACTTCATCTGACGTGATTGTTTTCACTGACAAGAAAAATCTAATTTCTGTTTTTGCGAAGCCTTTTGAAATGCAACGGAACCAACATCGTGTGGACCATGTTGATCAGGTATGTTATTGTCCATTCACACTGATGTTTTACGCTCCAAATGTGTGTGTGTGTGTGTGTGTGTGTGTGTGTGTGTGTGCTTACCTATAGTGTCGTTAGTGATTTTCTATTGTGTTTTCCATGTGTGTCATGATATGATAATATTAGCGAGAGCTGTTAAGAGAAACCAGATTCTATAGGAAAAACTCAACACCATCATTTAATACCACAAATGATGCATGTATATATATTATATCACCATAACACCATTTATTATCCATGAAGTTTTGATGAATATTTAAAGGAGCAGTCCCTGATTTCAGCAGCAACTGTCTCATTTGCACACCAAACTGAAGAATGGGGTGAGACTCCACAGGGCGCCACTGCCATTTACATCCCTCGTTTTTGATATGCTTTTCCCAAAACGCTGCATTTCATCACAGAAAAACACCAAATGTGTCATCTTTGCAATCTACATGCAGTTCAATAGTAGTTTAAAATGTATTTGTTGTAGTCAAACAGACAATAAGCATCTGTTTTTGATACTTTGATGCCGCAGACGGACAACAACCGCACCACCCAGAGGATCCAAGGATCTCTACGTGTATGACTTCCACAATGAGCCACCCTGAGTAGATGCTGGATGCCCTGAGAGACTTCCACTCTGAAGGTCTCTTCACGGACACTGCCCTGCAGTGCTCCTCCGGGTCAGGTGCCACAAGGTGGCACTGTGTGCTCGCAGCTCATGCGTCAGGGTCATGTTCATCAATAGCCTTGTCAGGTGTGTATGAGTATCTTTTGTGCAAATGTGTATGGATGAGCACTTGTGGGAATGTTAAATGCATCAATACGAATTCATGGCAAAATAATAACAGCATAGACGGCAGTGCACTGGTTCATATCGTGGCTCACAGCATCATGAACACATAGCTGGCATTTAGTTACAGGGCGAGGACATCCTGCAACTTTAATGATTTAGTGATTTAAAGGCTGTCATTCAAGTGGACAACCTTGGTTCATGTCCTGCGTTGCTCATATTGGCAAACATCTGCTGAGCTGTACGGTCCTATACAGAGACAATGAAGCCCTGCCAGCTCCAGCAGTGCTGCTCACCAGCTCTCCCTGACCCCTGACCTCCCTCTACGAGAGGCGGGGAGAAGAAAAGAGAGGAAAGATTCTTCAAGGGATCAATAAATTATCAGAAAAACCATTGAAGCCAACGTTATAGCCAGGGTCTTGTTTTCTGCCCGACGAGATGGTAATAGTTGACAGGGGAGCTGGTTCATGAAGGGGAAATGGCTACAAGTAACCACTGTGGTCATTTTTCTCCTATATTGTCCCCCATGATGAAATTATTGGGAAGAATGTGGATGACCCGATTAGCCCTTAATGGATTTCAGCTGCACTTTGGGGAATAGTAGTTCTTCCAACTTGCAGAGGTTTCAAAAGCCAATCTCTCAACCTTTCAAACTGAATATTTATAAATGGTTTCAATTATTATTGTCTGTGTCAAAACAAGATGGTACATTTGGCAAGTTCTGCTCTCACTCTCCTCTATACTGGTATGGCCTGTGTTACTACTACTACTACTACCTAATGAAACTTACCTTCACTTCATCTCCCTCATTGAAAAATTGAGAATCTATGAATAAGCAAATATCGTTGATCAGAAGTTTAAGTACTCGACACAAAAGATCTATTTGCACCAGGGAGACGTGAGCAGTTGGCGGCTTGCATGGCAGCCACCGCCGTCAGTGTATGAATGTGTGTGTGAATGGGTGAATCTGACAAGCGCTTTGAGCGGTCAGTAGACATACATACATTGTTTATCACTGTGTTGTCTCTCCTGCCCAATGGTCTTCGGAAAGGCTAACGGCTGATAATAAATTCAATGAAATACCCATAATCAACAAACAACAACAGTGAAGAAGGTGAATGTAAGATATCAATGCTCTATTATTGGGCAGTTGTATCCAACTACTGTGATAACTCGATTCATACAGGGCACTATATTTATGTGTAAAATACGGGACGATTCCGTATTTAATGGGGCGGGTGGCAACCCTACCTGTGACATCACTCATGGGTGGGTGTGGCCACAAGAAAGAAGCTTGAAACGTTCGACCAGGGAGGGCAGCACAACACTGTTTTTCAGCCTGACGTTAGATTACCCTTCGAGTTGCATGTTGGACCATAATGTCACAAAATCATGCTTGTTTGTACACATCTTCAAATCAGATTTGAGAAACTTTCCTCAGCTTACCTCAAGCTCAAACATCTCAAGTCGCAATAAGAAAAACACATTTTTTGAGTCAAGGGAAACTTTAACATAAACATCACTTTGGGAAAAACAACACCCCGAGGTAAAAATCTGATCCTTGTAGCAGGTACCAGGCTAGCCGTTTGCAGAAATGACTGTTTGGAATGTCAAGGAGCCAAAGTTATACTGAATGCATGAGGCTATCCCAAAATATGAACAAATTAAGCGTGAGACTACCCTTGATTTAGTATTCTTTTATCAAGACCACACTTGTATAACTAGTTATTGAAGTCATTAATTAATACCTTAGGGATGATAAATTAAATGAAAAAAGTTATCCAAATAAAATCAGACATTTAGGCGATGCTTATATGGTGATAATGTGTGTGTTTCAGGGCTTTTAGACAAAGTATTTAGTTCACACTGAACTCGACATCATTTTTATTATATGCTGTTGTAACTTTGCCAACGGTAGATCTACCTTCCATGCACTTGCTGCTACAATCGCCTGCTGGTGTCTCTTTTGAAGTCCCTATCTATCCCATTAAAAATGATACAGTTTGACAGCGAGGAAAGGGTAAACTTCCCCTTATCCTGGTAATCCTAAGAATGGCCCCTCTACATTTCATAGCTCCTCTCCTCTCCTCTCCTCTCCTCTCCTCTCCAGCTGCCGGCACTGGAGATGGAGGTCTTATCAGTGTTGGCAGGCTACATCTACTCCTCCAGATTCACCATACCCCAGCCGAAAGTGGAGAACTTGCTGAAGGCGGCTGACCTGCTGCAGTTTGGGGAGGTGAAGAGGGCCTTGCAGAGCCTCCCTCGTGTGTCAGCTGGATGTGTGGACAACTGCTCGGGCACGCTGCCGTTCTCTCAGCTCCACACATGCATTACGCTGGAGGAAGATGCCTGCAGGCTGCTCGCAGGCAGGTCAGAGATCAGCTCTTTGTATTTAGTGATTTTCTTTTTCAGTGTCTAAATTGTAAATGGGAACACAGACTAAATGAAGGCAGAGTAGTACTTTTCTGACTAATAGTTCTCACCTGCGCTGTAATTCAGTCATTAAGGTTAGGCTCTTAGGAAATTTCTCACATGAACAGAAGAAACCAGAAAAAATCTCTGTCTTTATTTAACTGCTCTTTGCCAGGATGTGATAAACTACTCTCCTTTATGATTGCTTTTTTTCACTACAAGCTATGATTGCCAAAGTCACTCTGTTCTCTATAAAAGATTCTAAAGTAAAGTCATTTCAGGTGGGCTGACTCTGAACACTTGCAGGTTTCAGGAGGTGATCAAGAAAAAGGAACGTCTAGAAATGTGGACCTTGACAGCCTGAGGACAGTCCTAGCAGAGGAGAAACAGGAAGTGGTGGCAGAGGCAGTGGACAGGTGGCTGGACCACGACCCTCTTCTCTGAGCTAAACATCTTTCCTTACAGCAAAATGACTTTGACAGCCTCCTTTCTACATTCAACCTAACACCCATGTTCAAACAGCCCTCCACGACGGATGAAATCTAGCTCCAATGTGATAGTAATTGGGGGCTGCTATTGGCGTCCTTTCTCTGAGGTTCAGCACTGGGACCTGTCCAGTAGGGAGTGGATGCGAGGTTAAGACATGCCTGATTACTCCAAGGAGAGCTATGCCATGGCCTTACTGGGCTGTACCATTTATGTGAGCAGGGGATACAGAACCAATAGCACTTATGTGTTGGTTACAGTGTGGGAGTATAACAGTGATTCTGATTACTGGACTGGATTACTGCTGTCTCTTTGAATCAAATATGTGCAAATGTATATTCCTGGCTGATTAAGTTGTAAGGTCAATGCCATGTTTCTATTTACCAGTCGTGAAAATAGATAAAACATAATAGAAATGATGGCCACCGCCAATATTAAAAATAAGCCTTCAAACTTGGATAAATTCTTCTTTTTAGATAGTTTTTTTTATTGTGTCTCAACAATACCAAACAAACCACACAAGTACTAATGATGGCGATAGACCCCTGTCAGAATGTTACATATTATAGCATTGTAGTCAGTTGAGTTGGAGCTGAT
>OMLP01022725.1:0-45085 GCA_900302685.1 Spondyliosoma cantharus | reverse complement strand
TTTTCAAGAACATTAGGGCATAACGTTCAAGCAACGTTGTCACTGAACATTTTAAGGAGGTTATCACAAAACATTTTTGTAACGTTTTTAGAGAATGCTATCCTCCAACATTCTGGGAACTTAGAATGAGATGAAGTTAAAGTGTCCTTGGGCAAGATACTGAACCCCAAATCGCTCCCGATGTGCAGTTGGCACCTTGCATGTATATAAATGCATGTCCATTTAAAGAAAACGTCCCGCTGAGAATGTTTTCGAGAACATTAGGGCATAACGTTCAAGCAATGTTGTCACTGAACATTTTAAGGAGGTTATCACAAAACATTTTTGTAATGTTTTTAGAGAATGTTATCCTCCAACATTCTGGGAACGTTTTTAGAACAATAAATTGCTAGCTGGGCTGATGCTGGGAGGCAGGATTTTGTTACCTGTAGACCGAACCATGCTAGCTGTTTCCACATGTTTTAAGTCTTTATGCTAAGCTAAGCTAAGCTAAGAGTCTGCTGGGCCCTGATACCACAAGGACATTAGAATGTTGTCTATCTTCTCTTCTAACTCTAAGCAAGAATTAGAGTAACACCCTCAACAAAATCATGATTGGATGGATGGTGATGACGGTGTGGTCCTTACTTGTGAACTTTGTCTTTAGTGTGTAATAATCTGAGCTCTTTGTCTCGCAGCAGGTCGACCCCATGCTGACACCAGAAGAACGACAGCTCAACAAAATGCAGAACCACGGCTATGAAAACCCCACCTACAAATTCTTTGAACAGATGAACTGAGGTACCGGGGCTGCCAACAAGTCATGCCTGACCACTTGTTTTGTCCCCCCCCCCCACACTCTTCCTAACAGTGGTGTCCCAGCTACACTCCCTATGACGGATTTAACATGTGTTGCAAACATAAAGTAACTGAATAAGTACGGGGTTAAGTCCCAAACCCATTGTAAATGGCCGACGACAACCCATCATTATTACCAGAATGTGAATATTGAGATACGATTATGAACTCACATCACCTATTGTAACTGTAATACTCCTCCTCTGGGTTAGAGTCCAAGCATTGTTCTTTCCATTAGCGTTGCCACAGCGTTTCATAATCCTGAGAAAAACCTTCACGTCATAGACAGGAGAACCATCCCAGTGGCATGACTTGACCTATCGCCCCTCACTAGAAAGTTGAACGGTGCATAATGCTTTATAGGATTTATTTTTCAGTAGTAGTCTCTTTGTTCAAAATTGTACCACAGTTAGATATAATGTATCTGTGTAGATGAGTGTGAGTGACAGCCTAGTTATGGTGTAACAATTCTCAATTTTAAAACCCACTGAGTGATGAAAGGACAATTGAGCTAATTGTCAAAAGCTAAACTTACCTCCAGGAGCTATTGTAACATTGGGCAATACCTCTAATATTACGACACGAACAGTAAGTGAGGATGTGGAGGTGTTTATGTTGAATGTGTGAGACTTTAATTTAACACACAGAAGGCCAAAAAGACCACACTAGTCAATACAGAACTACTTTAAAGAAAAATAAATCATGTTTTTGACTTCTGAGGATCAAATTATTTGGCGAAAGTATACCAAATATTCCATTGAGCTAATTTAGTTGGTGAATGAGTTTATTTCTGTTTGAACTGCTACCTGAAGAACTGTAAAAAACAGAATAATCAGAAGTCCGTTCCTTTTTAATGAAAGCATGACAACTTGGTGTATGATGCTGCTGTACTTCTTTGTGTTGTTCTCGTCATTGCTTTTGAAAAAGTCGGAAATGTCACCGTTCAAACTGGACACTGTAAATAACGTAAGAAATTCATGCTACTACTAGATGTAGACATTTCTATGATTACTTTGCATTGATGTAAACGGAATAATACATAAAAATAGTACGTTGTGCTGTTACGAGAGGGAGAAACATTTTCCTAACATGGCTGATTGAAAACGGACTGTTGTAAAAACCAGCACAAGACAACGACACAGTAACTTCTTTCTGAATGTATTTAAGGTAGACGTTGAGATTCCATCTTCTTTTCAGTAGAAACCCCATCACTCCCCTAGTAGACCGAGTAGTGACGTTCGACACATCCGACAAGACACACTACACGCCTGATGCCCCTCTCATCACTTCCTGTAGCAGCCTGTTCATTTCACAGTTGGCAGGTGTGTGTCAGAGTGGAGGAACTTAAAGTGTATTATACTTTACAGAGGAGGCCACAGCTATAGCAACGTGAAGTATCGGGGTGTGTGTATTAAAAACAGACGACACTCGGGCATGATAGTAGTCTAAAAAATATGCTGTATGTCTTTAAATCTGCCAGTTTGACAAATTTGAACTCAACAACATTGAATGTTAGCACTCTATAGATGCTATATTTAAGTTACTCTCTTCATACAAAGCCTGTCACCGAATGACTCATTGTAGTTTGTCATATTTATGATCAACCTAATGGCCCGGTATAGGTAGTTAAAAAAAGGGATTGCCCCTTTTTTTCTGGCTGTTAACTGTCAGGGTTGATTTCCATTACTTAATTCTATCAGGCCATCTCAGTTGAAGAAGGTCACACAGTGGGATGTTGCTTTTTAATCATGGGTCTTTACCTATATGCTATAGTATAGATAAGTCATACCAAAATCAGTTGATATTTTATTTATTTCTTCACTGGTGGAAGTTTTCCCCTAAAAACCTGCATTTGTTCATTCAGAGAAAAAAGGTCATCCCTATAATTTCCTTTTATTCTTTTTTTTTTGTTTTTGTTTGACTATCTGAGTTACAATTTAAGGATTAATCTTCAGTTTCTCTCGTTAGGCAGGTTAGTTGCAGGTTGCGGTTGAGTTATGACGGGTGAAGAGAAGTCATAGCCCTTGTATAATTTGTACAGCTACTTTAGTGAATGAAAAACGTCGTATGTTCACAGTTTAAGTCAGTTGATCTTGTAATGATACTACTGAAACCATAGATGAGAATAAGCTTGCCTGTGTTTTCCCAAACCACTGAAGGTTTCCTACCAGCATTTAGCAGACTTAGAATGGTGTATACTGTAGTTACTCCAATCACATTTGTACGTACGTCCTCCGTCAAATTCTAGACTTCTTTGTTGGTCTGTCCCCCTTACTTCCCGACGAAAAATATAAACAATGTTATTGAGATTTTAATTGCTGCATTATTGCCTTTTACAATGCTGTGTTTTGGATGTAATTATTCTGTATTTTTTATTTATATGTAATAATCAGTTGGATCAAGGGTCATGCTTTTCACCTGTAATGTCATTTTAGAGGCTTGTGTGAGACAAACATTGACAAGTTTATAACCGAAATGTGAAACAGAGGTAGACACTAGGCCTCTCTGCCTAATTGACAAGGAGTGGCACTAAGCACAAGTAGAACCAAATGACTCGATTTGTGTATTTGTGAGACACTGATTCTGTCTGCCTGATTTTAATTATACCACATTGATTCTAGGGATGTCGATAGCATCATCAAGAGAGCTGTTCTTCATTTTCATTCAGACCTTTAACCAAAGACATGCTCCACAAATAAGCAGACAGATATTTCAATTTGGCAACAATGTTCTCTGTTGTGTAACTGTACTTGCAAAGCAATCTGAGAAATTAAAACTGGTCAAGTTAATTAATAGTGTAATAAAAATGAATGACCCATAAAACACTGTGTCTGTGCTTTATTGAATCACTTCTACACATGCAGATTTTCTCTTCCTGAGACACCATGTTGACATCACTAGGAAACTTCATTCAGTCATCTCACATGCAGACGCAACATGCAGGAGGCTGAAGATTGACCATGATGTATTCTGTGTAATGAGCCCTATGATGTCAAAGCCACAGAGGGGAAAAAACATCTGCCTTACTCACACTGGAAAATTAGTTGTTTTAACCTTCTCCTGCATCCACACAGTTGCATTTCTTTGGAAAAAGAAACCTAAAGTACACTTAGAAGACAGTTGTTTTTTGCTAGATTACAACGCAATTGACAGTTGGGTTCCTCAGTCAGCAGCCACATAAGTTTACCTGAGTGCGTAAGACTTGAGTCGTGAAAAAAAAAAATTATGCTCATCCTGGTGTCAAACATTGACGTAATATATAGTTGATAGTAAAACTTTCTACAAGATAACATCTTAACCAACATTTACATACAGTGTCAGATAAGGTTTCCTCTCAGTTCTCAGTATGGAGTTTCAGTGACTCCTTCACCCACAGTGCGTGTGATGCCAAAATATGCAGGTTACTTCCTTTGTCAGGAAAAGCAACATGTGATTCAGATCACCTCATTAACCTCAAAGAAACTGAAGACACACAATACATGTCTCAATGAATTACAGGATACCGCCACCAATTTTGCACATCAAAGTGTGTTCACAGGTCTTGGGGAGTATTCCTGCACATTTGAAAAACATAGTATAAAGCCTTTTGTAGCTCCAGGGGAAGCTGCATTCAATCTGTTAAATTTGCCTCCAGTGATGTCACTCAGTGGGTAAGTTGCATTGTGGGTAATGTAGGCACCAGGCTTTGAAAAGGAAGAACGCAAAAGGTGCTATCTCTGGTTCAGCAGTCCAATGGTGTTGTAGGAGTGCGATGGCAGACCAGTGGACTGTTTTTTCAAACATGAGGGTGAACTGAGGGGTCTCTCAGCCTGCTGGTACAGTACAGCATGAAGAAAGTTTGCTTTGTTTCATTGAGTCATATTTTGTCCAAAGGGGCCGCCATAAACAACAAAATTTGAAATTCATTGTAATAGCTTTAAGTTGCATCGATTAGGTCTATTAGGTATTGATACAGAGAAACCCGACCACCACCAGAGACAGGACAGTACTTCTAATTACCCGTGATGATCTATGAATCATTGTAACATTGTTCGTAACTGATGAGTGTTTACCTTTCAACTTGATGTAGGGCGATGAGTAATGATTGTATCAACTAAACAAATGACTGCTCAAATCCTGTCCTTGATGTTGTGATAAGCATTGATAATTATTATTCATCAGACCCTCTCTAAGACAAACTGATAAAAACACCTTGACACGGTTCCCAAGCATCAATTCACAATCACTTGCGTGGGCAGGCTTCACACTTCCTTCACCCACAAATTACAAAGAAGTGTCGAGCCCCAGCCCCTCACCCTGCACAGGTTCACTTCCAAACCACAACCCTAACGGGTAGTCCTAACCCAGATTACTGTGAAGAGGCTCTGTGGCTGTACAGTGACAGTTTGTCATTGATGCCTCCAGCGCACATCAGTCATCTTGTTAGCGGTTCCTCTGAAGTCGACTGCTCACGTACCGCCACTGTGGTAATGTAAGACGACTCATATTAACCCAGACTTCTATCACGTCGCAATCTGAGTGTGCATTTTGTTTAGTTCAGTAACACTTTGATTCATTCAACAAAACAACAATATGAAACCCCTCAGTATGCAGGAATTAAACTCCCTTGTAGGTGGATCAAAGGTCTCATCACATGTGTGTGCTTACCTAAAGAATTAAAAGATCATTGCAAACATCATATGAGATGTGTGGGCGCTGAAGGTCACGCTAATGCAGAATGTGCATTGACGAGCGCGCACCTCAAATACCCCACACAGTTAGACACCTCAGTGAGTCAGCATTGATGCTGGGTAGGGTGTCGGAGGGTGTTTGCAAAACTGACAGTCAGGGGGATGGCAGATGCTGAGGACTGTGTTTGTGGGGGGACTGACAGTCTTGATATTACTGGAAGGTAAAGCCCTGTGCATCACCTCGGGTTGTCTCCTTCCCATATAGTATATGATGACATTTAAGTGCTGGTATAATGTTAATTTCTCTGAGAGGAACAGATGACATCAGACTGTCCAGTGGTGTGAGCAATACTTGACAATAAGTAGCCCCAAATGTCAGCTTCAACCTCAGCACGTACACACCCGCACATACACAGAGATCATGGATGGTCAGCTATACACTAGAAGACATTTGTAGAGCTGGTGGGAAAAGCAACTTACACGTCCACCAAAGACCACTTTATGCAAAAAATGTCACTGTTGCCTCTCTGCTAATGCAGCAATACGACCAAACTTTGATCATAGTGATTCCATGGGAAACCACATTGTGTTTAACACTATATTAATGTCCTATGACTATGTAGGTGTCAAACAGTGGTGGAAAAAACTACTGACATATTTTACCTTGTAAAAGTAGCAATACCACAGTGTGAAAACAAAAGTCCTCTATTTAAACTCTTACTCAAACACAAAACAAAAGTTTAAGCATGAAAAGGTGCTCAAAGAGTACTCATTGATGCGTTCATGAAGTTGATTATGTTATATACTGCTGGTTAGTTTGAAGGTCCAACTTGTAAAATAGTGCATTGTTGAGTTTTATTCTATATTTGTGACACTTTGGGTTTCAAGTCTTGTCAAATTTGGGTTGGTGGCCGGCCCGACATAACAACCCAAAGCGTCAGTATTTGACTTGTGGGGAGTAGGTCTCAGCAATCAACTGTCTTTGAAATAGGACCTTAACTCTCTAATAATATCTCTGAATTTATTTTTATTTATATTTTGTATTCATAATCTAAATCTGCAAAGCAACCAGTAATTCAAGTTTTAAAATGAATGTATTAATGTGAGGATTGGTGCCTCCTTCATTCGCTATCTGCCTTTTTAAAGGTCTGCTCTTGCTCTGTAGCTTGAATGACACTCACCACCAATTATGTCCACGAAAGTGGACTAAATGTTTTTTTGTTTTTTCTCTGCTGTCCCCTGGCTGCTCATCTTTACTTGTTGCTAAAGTTACTGCTAACTGTAGCTTCCATTAGCTAGTTAGCTAGGTTAGCCATGCAGTTTCCTAACCCTGCCCGAACTGGATAGAGAGTTGTTCAGACAGCTAGAGCTCTGCACCAGCACAAGCGAGCCTGGCGAGCATGATGCTACAGACGTGGACCCTTCATGGCCATCATGACAGAGGTAAAGAGGCCAAAGTATACAGCTGTGAATGTTTAAGACACCTCTAGTGGCTGTACTAATTATTACAGCCGAAGGAGGAAGTGAGGAGAAGCAGTATAAACACGAATGTATGATTGACCTGGATATGAAGTCTTGCTTCATATTTTTTCCAATGGCCTCTATTGCAGGGTAGGGTTAGGTAGTGGGGATAAAACGTGTATGAAGGCTCATGGGAGCCTCATTCGGTACTGGCTCAAGTCTCTGTTTAAGTGGCTTATTAGGAACCTGAAATTATAGACGGTCACATTAGGGTTAGGGTTAGGGTTAGGGTTAGGGCAAAAGATTCCTCTGGCCTGAAAAGCATTTTTCCCCCATAGACATTATTTACATGGCGGCCATATTCTACTCTAACATCACACTCAGGATGGGAAACTTGAATGCTGGGATAATGTTATGCTGCTGTATTCCAGGTTGCAAGTCAAGTCAAAAGGGAAATAATCCAACAAATCCAGTTGATCAGCAACTGCAAATATGATAGGTTGTGGAAATCTAGAGTCACATTCGTCCATATTTCAAGGTAAAACAACATATTTGATAACTCATTAGCTGATGTTAGCATTCAACAACTTCCTATCTAACATTACTGTTAGATTGCATGTGTTTTTACAGGTTGCAGGTTTAGGCAAATGTCTCCAAAATGTGTTGATATTTCTGAATTAATTAAGCCTTTCCTAATGGTATCATATCAAAACAGTATTGTATAAAACAGTAATTTTAGCTGGAATGTGGTTGAATGCTGACATTAGCTGTTGTTAATAATGTTGTTAATGGAAGTTAATTGGCTATCAAACCTGTTGTTTGACCTCGAAATATGGCCCGACATCTATCCATTGTCTTTTCAGTTGCATATCAATCAGGCAGCAGTGAAATGATTACGATTTGTAGCAGAATGGAAAGCAGTCCTTCAAACCACAATGTTTTCCTAAACCTAACCAAGCTGTTTTAGTGTCTAGCATAACCAGACAACGAGTGTACGACAAAGGTCTGGTAGGTGTGTCACTGTTATGCTGGAACCATCATGTTGTTTTGGGAACCCGATTTGTATAATTTTGGGAGACGCTGATAATCAACCTAGTCAGTCGATTAGATATGAGGATGTGTTTATCGTACCAATAATCTTTCACATACAGTACCTGTAGAAAACTGCTGGTAAAGTATCCAATGACCCAAATAGACCCAAACCACATTTGACTGCCTTATACAATACAGAGATATTATTGATTATTTAACTTCAGTCCAATATCAAAGACAAGGTTAATATTCAGTTTAATTAAATTGACATTTTCAATCAAATGGGTAATTCAACAGCATCAACTGAAATAAATAGATAAATAATAATAAAAAAAATGTTTTAACAAGGACATGTAACATTTTTGAGCAGTAACACTACCCTGTCTTCCTTCTGCTGCGCCCCAATTCATACCAGATGTGACTTCAAAGGGCTTTTGCCATGTGATATGACATGGGCTTAAACTCTCTCGTATTAATCAGATTTCATTGCATCAGAAAACACTGCCATCTGCTCTCCAACTGCAATTTACCAGCAACAATCTATTCCAGCTGTTAAAAGGAAAGTGCAGAGAGCAGTTTTGGCGAACTGTGTTTGTTGTTTAGTTTTTCTTTCAGTTTTAAACATGTTTTTTTCTCTCAACACTCATGGCTTGTGTATCTCTCTTTATAGGCTCTTCTCATGTTTTGTTTGATTGTTTTTCCCTATCCAGTGGGGTTTGTACACTGCCTTTTCTCCTTATTGTTTCATAGTGGCAGAAGAACTTGACAACAACCTGCATTGCACAGACTCTGGGTAACATTTGCAAATCTTGCACACACAGCAAGAAAATAATCAACTTGGAGTTGTGTGTCTGGCAACATGATGAATGTTAGTCCAACAATCAATCTCCTTTCTGCTCCGTTTTGGTCTCCACCAACTCCTGGGATGAATATATGGCTCTTTAGGTGCTAAACACTCCTTCATGTTCATGGGCTATTTACTAATTTTACCTGTCGGATGGATTAAACACTTCTTAATTCAAAGTTTTTGTATCAATATTCACAGATTATATCAAACCATGTTTTATGAATAACATTTTTGAGAATTTCATATTTCAAACAATACTTTTCCTTTAGAGTAAACATAGATTTTTCTGGTGCACAGGGGTTAAGTTGTCCACCAATAAACCAACCTAAGAGATGCGGTT
Organism: Spondyliosoma cantharus; assembly: GCA_900302685.1. Classification (NCBI taxonomy): domain Eukaryota; kingdom Metazoa; phylum Chordata; class Actinopteri; order Spariformes; family Sparidae; genus Spondyliosoma; species Spondyliosoma cantharus. The sequence continues at coordinate 35,898 of OMLP01022725.1, read as the reverse complement.
CATTTCCTGGTGGTGGTGCTTCAGACCTGACTTGAACATACACCCTGTTTTCATGTCTGTCTCTAGTGAACCACAGTCCAGCTGTAGGGTTGGCAGTGCACAGCAAATTTTGCATTTAAAAAACAGGAAAATATAGCAAATAATGATAGAATGTAATAGCATGAACAAAAGAGACCAGGATGTTTGTCAATTTAAAAGATCATTTTTCAACTTCAGAAAGTTGCAGTTTGTCATAAACCAATTAAATATGCGACTGTGAAACTATGTAACAAGAAAGACTGCACAGCCAACAGATGTGTAAGTGATGTGCAGTTGTCAATATGACCTACGGTAACTTGTGACTTTCACTCTTGATTTTTGTTCCGAGGTGACGGCCATGTCATTGTTAGGGACATATTTTGAGAAAACTGACTGGTTCCAAACACAATGGACTGCAACTATCTTGACTTCCAAAACAATCTTACAAATCGATAAGCGTCATTTGTGTGATTCATGGTGCAATTCAATAAGCATCAAAAATGTATTTGTCTCTTGCCATTGACATCTGTACACTTTTTTTCTGAAATTAGGTGGAAGAGGTGTGAGTTCGGCTCTCTATCGGCATTTGGTGCAATAGAACATTTGACATAAGAGAAGTCAGGAAACAGGTGAACTGTGGCAGGTTTATTCAACTTTCAACCTGTATTAGTATTGACATACACTGTAAAATCAGACAAACTGAGACTTGTAGACTAACAGTAATAAGTTGTTAAAATTGTTTAGCTCATACAACTTTGAGGTAATTGGTTTCCGTGTATTTATGTATTTTGCTGTTTGTTTGATATGAAAATTGTACAACATTAAACATGCTAAAGTTCACCCTTTTCCGTCCCCTCCCCCCACAAAACAGTGAACATAATGCAGAGTTTTATAAATACAATCGAGTACAACAGCAGTTCTAAAGCTAGTTTAAAAATATGTAGTTGTCACTGCTTGATAATTAATAATCTAGTGGCCGGAAAAAAGCTTTCAAGGCAAACAAAGGAATCACAATGTACTCAACAATCGGGGTCGGCTAAACTGACCAGCGCTCTACAGTTGGCCTATTTTTTTTTATGTCTTTTCACACTGAGGTCTGACATATCGAAAGGGCGAAGCAGATATTTCTATTTCAAGGGAGCGGGTTTCAGCGAAGCCCAGCCCTACATATCAGGACCACAGTCCTTTTGTTTGTATGCTTCCTGTCACAGATCAGAGTCCTTGAAGTGGTTTTTGTTTCAGCACAGAACAGCCTATTAATGTAGTGACCAGTAAGTGATGCTGGAGGGGAGGAAATCATGTACAGGTACACGGCATCAGTGTGGCACGCATACATCCCTCTAACCACTGTCCCCGTTTCTCTCCCTCTCTTTCTCAATCACACACACAAACACACCCACACACCCACACATGTACTGTATGCACAAATAGTTTAATCATTTGGTCAAATTGAACCTCTCTCAGTTTCAGAAAATGCATTACTGCTATATCTGTTTTCTGTTTAGTTTATGATTTTTAATGCAGTATACAATCTTTGATACTTGCGCTGTACGCAAGTTAAATAGTATCAAACAGCCTCAACGCTTAAAGCAAAAAAATAAACAAAGCAAAAATAATAAAACAATAACTGGTTTCCGTGAAGTAGAAAAGTCACTATTTCATCACAAAAAACAAACCTTTTAGCACCATAATCAATGGACCAATGAGAGATAAGCTGAAGAGGAGGGACCGTGAAGACAAAAGAGGAAACCACCGTGTCCCTCACCAAAACCTGTACCCAGGCAGACATGTCACTTCACAAGACACCTCACAGTCATGACGCGAGGTAGCTCATCATTCTCCAGGGAGAATATTCATTGAACACCAGGTAAGTGTCTCACTCACACAGCCTGCTGCTTCTTAAGTTTCCGAGACTTGAAACCACGAACAGATACCCTTTTACACTGCTCATCTTTGGTCTTTTTAGCTGTGTTTTCTGTGAAACGACTGTGAACCCCAACTAGCGCACTGCTATTGATCCTCTGTTGCCCATGGGGACTTTTAAGTGCAGGCTTCTCCCTTATGACTCCAGTCCTTTACATGTCAGCTGTGGGGAGGCAGGCTGTAAGTTCATGTCCTGTCAAAGGATGTGTAAATCTGACATACGCATTCATGGTTTTCCCCCAGTGTAAGCACTGAGATAGCGCCGCGACTGCAAGGAGCTCAAAGACCTGCTAACTATGTCACATCTCTGCAAGAGTGCATTGTAGATTTGAGCAGCATATAGGGGAATTTGATTGTTGCACAAGCCAGTGTGTTACAAAATGAAATACATTCTAAGGATATAAAAGATATGGACAGGCTTGGGACTTATAGTGTAATAATGCAGAATACAAGGCGATAGAAGTATTGATTCGTAGGCCAGCGGCTGAAGGAGAGCACCCCTGTATGCTACAAAACTATACAGCAGACATGTCAGGTGCCTCACATTAATGTGAGTAGCAATACTGAAAGTACGATCTCACAAACAGTCATCAACTAAAGGTCATGGATTGGCTCTGCTCGCCAGTGACTGACGGCATCATTTCTGAACCGTCTCTATAAATGAGAAGATACCAACCTGATGACAAAGGCTTATATATAAAACAGCAACACGTTGCACAACCTTTCACGATTCTGCAAAATCTTTTTACTGAGAAATTAAAGGTGCACTGCGTTGTTTTGGGAAGAACAATAAATCAAAGATGAAAGATCTTCATTGATTCATTTTCTTTTATGGCCAAACACACTAAATAAACTCTCTTTGTTTTCATGACTGAATAAACAAAACAAAAAAACTGACCTTAAAGGACAACACAGCTTCATATCGTTTTACTTTGTCTATACGTTGCGGACCCTGCCACCTCTCTAGCTTCAAACAGTGTTCTGGTGACCTTATTTCCCTCTCAGAACAGCTCGTTTATTTCATCACGGAAAAGATAAATATTTCTGAGTTTGCATTATTTCCTCATTAATATTGCGAATATAAAAATTCTGAGTTTGAATTTGTTCCAGCCGCTTTAAGATGTTGTTAAATTAAGTTTCAATGTATCTCTCATAAAATGCATTGCATAACGCCACATGAATCCACCCGTTAAAATGACTATAGTCATAGGGACGCTACTACTGTAACACGATTACACCAACTATATATTAACAGCTCAATAAAAATAATTTCAATAATAACTGTTATTATTATAGTTGTTTTTGTTATGTAAATGAAAACGCATATGAATTTAAATGACCACTGTGCAAAATTCAATATTGCACAGGACTCATTTTAAGTGGGCATTCAAAAAATATCTATTACGTCACTTACTCACTACATTTGTGACAACGGCATAAATTGTGTAATATATAGTTTAAGCATAATAAATACTTTTTAATATATATATGTATAATTTTAATCAGGAATCTCATGGTTTTTGACTGGCGTAATTGTCGTAGTGACAAAAATGGTCAACGTACACGAACGATAGGCCTCACTGTACTTATGCATGCTTAATTTGCATGATCATTTCCCTGCATGTCCTCGGCACCATGTGCTCAACATTACACATTTTGTAATGCGGATGTAATGCAATGTGTTTTTAAAGAAATTAGAGAGAGAACTTCAGCTTGCTGTCTGACCCTTTAAAATCGAGTCAATTGAAAGTGACCTTTCTGATTCCCGAGCTGCTCTGCTGCGGCTTTCATTCTGCACTGTTATGTTTAAAAGTGATGGATAAAATTATTTTGAATTTCTACACTTTTCCGTTAATTTAATTGAGCTGAATACATTTCATTGACAACACAGAGAGAGAGGGAGGTGTAGAGAGCGTGCAAATATGCATGCACATTTAAAGCAAATTCCAGTAACAAGACAACTAAATGTCATCTCGTTTCACATTTACTTTCCATTTACAGTCACCATCAGAGGACCGAATGGGGTTGCGATTGTGCAAAAAAAAAAAGAAAAATGCAGTACTTGTGACCTCTGCTGCAGAAACCAACCACACACTGTATTATCATAAAACTTCATTATAGACTTCAGACTGTGTGAAGATGACAACGTCTCAGGCATCCGGTAGTTTCGGCATACAGCCGCAGCATTTTCATCCATGTATTCTCAATTTTAGTTGAGAAATTCCAAATATGTCTGTAACACTCATACTTACATATTCCACCCCTGCGCACTCTTGCATTTGATGTTTATCGTGTCCAGATACAATCTTATTGTTGTTGATGTTCAAACTTTACTCATGTTTACTCGTGTGTACAGTCATTAGTCATGGTTTCATATACTGGTAGGGCTTTGTGGCTTTAGAGTGTGTATGAGAGCGATGAATATCAAAGCTTTCACAAAACTGAGCACATTTCCACACATCGAGCAGGCATTCAGACACGATATCAGACACTGATGTGATTGAGGAAAAGTTTGTGTATTTGAGATCCTAAACAAAAGGAATGCGTGGGACTTTTGTGAAGCTATAAATACGACTGCTTTAAAACGAAAATCATTTTATAAGGCACACTCACTCGACATAATATAAACAAACGATGAAATCGCCTCGGATACATTCGGCCCCCTCAACTCTCGATACAGGTAATGCTGTCTGGAAAGGGTGGAAAAAAAAACAGTACAAAAACCACACAGGACATATTATCTGTTAATCAGAAACCGATCCCTGCTGTTGATTTGAACAGTGTTTTTCCTACTTACTGTTTAGCATTTCTAGAAATGTCACATATCAGGTAACGACCTGATGGGATCTCTCTTTCTTTTTTTCTTTGTTCCTCTGACTTTCTCTTCTCAGGCTTTTCACATCTACAAACTTCAGAAATGATCCGAATCAACAACACCCAATACGTCCACTTTCTGCAGCAGGCAAATGCCTTACGTCGTTCAGGGTCACTTTGTGACGCCATAATCTCAGTAAAGAGCCAAACTTTCAGAGCTCATCGGCTGGTATTGGCTTGTGCGAGCAGAAGACTAGCACAGCAGCTAGCTCTAGGAGATATAGACAGCCCAGTCCAGTGCACACTAGAGTACTTCTCGCCCCGCACCTTCCAGCAAGTTCTGGATTTCACCTACACACAGACTCTGGAGGTGTCCGTGGACGACCTGCACCTGCTGCTGAGAGCTGCCCAGCAGTTGGAGATGCAGTTGCTGGAGGACCAGTGCCGGAAGCAGCTGGACAATCTCCGGTGCCGAGGCGGAGAAGAAGATGAGAGAAGAGAAATCGCAGAGGTCAAAGAAGAAAAAGATAGTGCAGAGCAGATAGACCGGAGGCAAAAAGGAAGTCCTGTTCGAGAGGTAAAGTGCGGAGAGACTTCTCCCCAAGTGGATGAGGCAAATGATAGCAATGTCTTGGAAAATGTTTCACCCTCTGATCCTGCCAAGAACCACAATAGTCCACCATCCCCGAGAAAGAAGGCCCGACTGACCCCTGTGCTGACACCACCCTACAACAGAGAAAGTGTTATCACCAGGCCTGCCAACAGCAGCTCCTCTTTCTCCTCTCCCTGGACTTTCCCTCCGCACATGTGGAACTCTGTGAACGCCCTGAGGCGGATAGCGGCGGACTATTCTAACTTAGTTGCAGCTCGCCCCCTCCAGCCCACGAACCAGTCGTCCGTAGCCTACCCATTCTCCCTCACCTCTCCACACATGTTCCCCCTATTTGGCTCCCATTTGCAAAGCTCTGTAATGGGCTACTCAGGCTTTCATCCACGTTACACACAAAACCTGTATGCTGGATCCACGGGGATGGGGAGCATAATCAAGCAAGGCCTGCTGAAGAGAAAAAAACCCAGCCAGAGAGCGTTTACTGGGGCCGCTCAAACCAACGAGCCGAGGTAAGTCAACCCCTCGGACTTGATTTTGGAAACTTCTGTTTTCTTTTCAGTCACTGTCTCCCTGTTTTTCCTCTCGCAGACTCATTTAGAATCCTCTAATTTGCTCAGTTGTTCCCTTGCGACAGCTACAGCTACCTGACTCACTGCTGCTTGGGTAGATGCGTGTGATCGAGCCTCCTGCACTTTCCAACTAGAGCAGTTTCACCTGTTAACCCTTCCCTGTCAGCCCTGCTCAGTCAAATTCTTTTGTTTTTCTTTTGTCTGACAAATCACAGTCCTAGTTTTCAGAACAATCACAACGGAGCAAAGAACACACCAATCAATAATTTTTACAATTAATTTAAATACTAAAGTTTGAATTTTTACCAGATTAAAACAACAAATCATGCTTTGCTCTAATTCTGAATGAATGTTCCACTGTTGTGATAAAAGGATATTGTGAAACCCACTAGACTTGTATTTTTGGGGTGATTTACCTCGTTTTTTTCTTATCTATGCATATTGTACAGTGTTCCACACCATCTAACCAAACAGTGTGCAAAGGGGAGCCCCCTACATTTCTCCCCTCCATTGCAGAATTCAAGATTTTCCACCTACTGAAATGCAGTTTCAGTGTTTAGACTGGCCTCGTCTGTACCGCAAGAAATTATTCAAACACGTTTAAATGTATCTGTGGAGGAAAACAAGCTACTCGTCGTTATACTGTTCGTTTAATTTTAACATTATATGGGAGTTAAATGCGCTTTTTAACGCTGAGCAAGCGCTGTAAATACCTTGCGGTTGGGGATAAAGAGGAAGGAAAGGGTGTTCAGGATGTAATCTGTGATAACACATAATATATGCAGACATGTGAGGCTTTTACTTGCTATATATTTCTCTAGTGAAGTACCTCTATGGAGCACAAATTATTATTCATTACTGTTAAAGGTACAATGTGTGTATTTTCTTTTGCAAATGTTGTATCAGAAAATGTATTTTTCCGCAGTTACAATGAAGTACCCAAAGCCAGCACAGAAAGAGTTAAAGGCTGCCAACACTGCGGCAGAGGCCTCCTTGGTGATCTAGCACTGCGGGAGTCAACCTCCACACCGTCAGGTAAAGTAATGACTTTAAAAAGAAGCAGAAAATGTACACTTTTTCAGCGGCTATTTTTTTTACTATACAGTGAGATTACGGCTGTAGCTGTGGATATCCTGTGTGGAACTGATCAATTTCACATGATAGTAAGAGAGTTCTTGTTGTGACCCCTAACCTCGGCAGACTCCAGCTACGTAGCTACGCAATGGAAAGTGATTAAGAGAGTTGTGGTTTTGAAAGCATGGTGCAGCAGGAGCAGTGGTGTGGTTACTAGATACAGCTCGATTCACGCAGTACAGTATGTTCTGCATGTAACGGTGGTTATTGGCCTCTTTCCAAAAAGAATATAATTACCGTATGTAGTATGTAAAATATAATTTGTGTACAATGAATGTAAGCCACTGTAGTACAAACTGAGATAAAACCACATTGTGTGTGTGTGTGTGTGTGTGTGTGATATTTCACCTTCTACAATCAAGCTAATAAACACTGTTTATCTGATGTGTAATGTCTCTGCTCAGTGGAACATGAAGTTCACGTTTCAAAAGATTAGGCTCTCATGAAAGTACACTGCTGACTACATTGAAAGCAGTGTGACAACTTAGGCAACGTACTGTTAGTACAGAATAATATTACTCACACACCTATTGAAAGTCTCTCTCTCTCTAGTACATAATTACATAAAATATGTGACAGCACAGTACACACTTCAGTGTCTTACTCTTGCCTTTTACTGAAATAAAGGCACTGAAAATAAAGACATCATGTATGTAAGAAGGTATTTTAAAGTGAGGAGTAAAGAAATATAATGGACAGGAAACATCGCTAATGACAACCGGTCTCAGTAGGTCGTGTTTAGAGTGGTAAGTGTTCAATTGTTGTGGTTTATTCTCATTCTCTTGATTTCCCCTACTACAGTCCGCCCCCCTCCTCAAACACCTCTTATTTCGGCATCCTGTCTATACTATGAGGCTACATGGTTTTCACTTCAGAAACCCTAAAAAATATACGCTACTGAAAAGCTTCATGGGTGCTACCTTAACCTCAAAATCACACCTTTCTAATTTTTAAAAGAATCACCAAGATGTGAAGCTGCAGACAAGAGACATATGCAGAGTGACAGGAAAGTAAGCCTGTAGAAACTGAGTTTAACTAAGTTTTAGAAACAGGATGCAGAACAAAAATAGACTTGTGCCTCAGACAGGCGAATGAAGTCAGGTATATCTGATGTGCGTGTGTGATGAATTGTGATAACTGGTGTTATGTCAAGTATTAGAATCCTTATTGTAACTGCCCTGTATGATATTCTCGATTAATCTGCTGATTAGTTTCTGATTGAAATGAAGTGAAGAGTGAAAAATGCAGAGATCATGGTGACAGATGTCCTTTTTCATCCAACAGACGACAGTCCAACAATTCAAACCCAAAAATATTTAACTTTTACCAATCTAAACCTGAAAACCAGACAAGTGTTACATAGAAAGGAATTCAATTATTAAAGGAAATGCTTTTTATACTTCCCTAAGGCTGTCATAAAGGTTCCTGTGCATGTCAAAGGTCTTGAAAGTAAAACGGATCCCATCAATGCCTATATTCACGGCACAAGTTAACTGGGGGCTTAAAACACGAACAGAGCCGACCAGAGACACATTGAGTGGTGCTGGCTCAGGCATGTGTGACCTGACCAATCAGAGCAGATGGAGGGGGAACACAATGCTGCATTAAAGCATGTAAACTTATTCTAGTAGTAACAAAAATAGAATTATGGACCTGAAAACTAGCATAATACATCTTTTTTAATCAATTTTGGATAATTAAAATTAATTAAATAATTGTTGGTTTTCTTCATAATCCTACAAATGGAGAGAAAACAGTTCCACAACACTAAAGCATCCTGTTAATTCCTGAGCGTATAGTCCGTTTATTGACTTGACTATCTCAAAGATAGTCAATTATTACATGTGTCTACCTTTTACTGTACTCTTCTCATGACAGACTTGAGATGATGATCATGATCATGATGATGGCTTATAATAAGTAATACTGTATGTATACAATGTCTGGCAGCCTTTCTTATGGCAGCTCTGAAATTGATTTAGTGAAAGTAAATTCTGGCAGCCTGTAGATCTCATGGCTCTTTAAAGCAGCATTATGTAGAAATCAGCAATTTTAGCAATTTGTCGATCCCCAAAGTTTCTGAACGCGACACCGCTGGTGTCTCAGGTCTATAGGTGCAAACTGCAAACAAAACTCATTACGTCATAACATTGTTGAAAACTTGTTCCATCAACATGATTTCGCAGCTGTTACTTTAAGGTGAAGAGTTACTCATGGTTGCTTTAATGTGTTTGTCTATAAGGAATTAAGTATGAAAGTAAACATAACAAAAAAAAGTGATATAACGTGAGTGAAAAACCAGCAGAGAACAATGAACGAACACGAGGTGTTCTATATTTTTCTGGTTGTGACATGATTTGAACTGCGGTACATTCAAATTGTAAAAAAGAATGTTTTTTTGAGCAGTCGGCCCCATCTGCCCACCGCATATTCACACCTTCCCCTGTTTTCCACGTCTTGTTTGTTTACGCAGGTGAGACTTGTGCAAGGTGTCTGTTCTGTGGAAGAGGAGCCGTTTCACAGCATGAACCACAATCCCATCGACAAGAACACAGAGGGGAAAAACCATACCAGTGCCAACATTGTCCCAAGAAGTTCAGTCTGAAACACCAACTGGATACACACCACCGAGTTCACACCGGTAGGAAGAATATTTCATCGGCAGGGAAAAAAAATGTTTTTTGAGTTCATTCACTCAGATTGTAAAAAGTTTGTCATGAATAATTTAATTTTTTTTAGTGTATGTTATTATCTGTTCTCACTCCAAGACATGGCCATGCAGTCATCGGTTAGACGGCACACGTTGAGATCTGAGACACAATTGTGACTCATAATCGTTGTTTTATATTGCGGGACATTAGAGCAAAAAAACAAATAATCAGGCGTATTTCAATATTAAAAAATGTGAATACTTTTGTTTTAAATTCAGTCACATGGTGAAGTCAGATAAACTCGGCCATCAGGTAAAAAAGAGCCAGATAAGAACAAAGCATTTTAAAAAAAGGCAATAACATTAAACTGGGGAAAAGTCACAGTAGTGAATAGTAGAATTGGTTGGAGGTGCACTTGTCTCAAAAGCCAGACAGGTGTGAGCATTATATAACAAAGGAAGTGAATTATGACTAATTTTCATTTTACCATTTACTGGGAAGCACATGCTAGCATCACTGCCGAACATTTCCAAAGCAGACTGTTGTGTTTTCGTCTTTTGACCATCTTCCAGGCAGGTGATGGTGTACACTCATTGTAATACTATGAACCTCACCTTACAGAAACTTGAAACCTGCACACTTGAAACTTTCGTGAGATAGAAACAGCTTTAACTGCTTGTAAAGCTACATTATTTCTGCAGAGTAACGCAATGCAGAGTGTGCCATGACGACCGTGTTACCATGCATCAGTAACACTGAGCAAAATGTTTACTGGAACGGCCTGTCGAGCAGTTTTCTCTGCAGATTGGATGTTACAGTGTCATAAAAATGAAAATGATTGGCAGCAACATAAATCATGCGAGACAATTTGTACAAAATTGGTTAAAACATGCGAAATCAAAGTAAAGTTCAAAACACAGACCTTCAAAATAGAGTTGTTAAGACAGCAGGAACCGTTTAACATGATATCTCATCCTAAAACTATATTTTTAAGATGTTACAAGTCATCTAAAACTTATATAAAGTACGAATATGGTGTGTGTGCGTGTGTGTATGTGTGTGTGTGTGTGTGTGTGTGAGTGAATGAGAGTCGTTGTTTTAAACAATCAGCTATTGAGTTTTAACATCTATATTTAGTGTCTAATGTGTACTTTTGGTTTTCAACATTGGGGAGGACACATATGAAGCAGGGAGCCTGGGGGTCGTCCCCTTGGAAGTCGTGAGCGTCACACACTTCGTTTCTTGCATTCTGGTGAATTTTTATGCACCAATTTGTTCCTTTTCCCATATCACTTTAAACTAGAAATATTTTTTATCATTTTAAAAGAAAACACACAATTGTAACATAACAAAATATAACATAATGCAGTAAGGCTCTCAAACATTTATTCTCCTGTGGAGCAACTTCTCTAATTTACTCTTATCCCTGCTGATTCAACACACAGGTGGCATGCTTTACTCTCCCATCCTCTTTCGTATCCTATGTTTACAGAGGTAACCTCTTTAAATTTGGCACCTATTCAATGATAACGAATTATTTAAATTAATTTATAAACCCCCTCAATTAAACTTTAATGACTTATATGAGTTTCAGCAAGATTTCCACTCATGTCTGAAACTTTCTGCGCTTCCAAAACACAACCAAGATATCTGAGATTAGGAATGACTTTCAAGAAATGATGTAAATCTCGATTATGTGATTGAAGCTGACTGAAAACAAGAAAACGTCATTGTTAACGTTAATCAGAAAATATTAGAGAATGAAACCCTTTTCAAAGCCTCTAATGCATCTGACAAATTCTCGAAAACAACAACCTTCGGCTTCACACAAGCCATGACCTACTTTACCGGAGCCATTGTTGTGTCTATGAGTTGTTCAAGTTTATCAAAATGGTCCTCTGCTTCCCCCTATGCCTATGTTTTACCAGACTGATTTAAGTATGAGACCCTTTCTCAAACCTCCTTCTCCTCCTCCATTGTCTTCCTTCCTGTTCTCTCTTCTCTAGGTGAGAAACCCTTCGAGTGTCGTCTCTGTGGTCAGCGCTCCCGGGACTACTCGGCCATGATCAAGCACCTGCGGACTCACAGCGGGGCGGCGCCTTACCAGTGCACGCTGTGCCTGGAGTTCTGCAACAGCCTGGTCGCCATGCAGAGACACATCAAGAGCCACCCAGTGCAGGATTTCCCTCCTAACTGGACCATCAACAGCACCTACCTGTACACCTCACACATCTGAGCCAACCCTCGGACACCTCTGTCCACACAAAGTTCTCATAGCTTTTAGTTTGTGCCTTCCATGTGTTATCATTACATTTCAGCAACAAAGGAAAAGCACCTGCTCTTTCCAAAGGAGAAATTGCTATAATAATTTATAATGATAAACAGCTGTTTTGTGAAGACATGATTGTACACGAGAGGCACAAGCTGGGGCAGTATGTTGCGATAACTTCCATACAAACTGCTCTGTGTTCACATTCAAAACTATGGAACAGCACTAATTTCCAAAGAAATGTGCACATTTGGTCATATAGGTGCATTAAAGCCACAACAGCAGCTCATCCTCATTGAATGACGCAGGTATCCCTCTCACTTTCACAATTATTGGACCACTTCTGTAAACTTTGTAAGTTTGACCAGGGTTAATAGCGCCCTCATGAGGGCAACCACTGTAACAATTATTTCTTCTTTCCTGCAGCGGTGCTCACAAATGCACGTGAACACTGGCTGAGGTGTGATGTTGATGCAGCTGAACAAAAGTGGATTTTTTTAAGTGCTGGAGCATATAAACAGTCTTTATTTATTGATCCAGATGGAAAAGATTATATATCTGTGATGTCTTAAGTATCTATTGCATCCTTGAAGGGTGATCCTCTGTTATTTTACTCTCAAAACCAAAAGCAAGAGCAGACGAGTGGGAGAGTTCTTCTCCAGTTTAAACAAAGGCGACCTTGAGCCTCGGCACTGCTTGTGAGACAAAAAGGCACCCAAAGCTGATATGGTAACCTCGAAAAAGTTTAAGGAGGACTGTATTTACTTTACACTGAAAATAACGAACGTCATGGGTTAGCTGAAAATGTTACCGGGGCGGCGGAGATGAGAGAGCTTTTGCAGGCAGCTAAGGGACAAACAACACTCCTTCGTGTTCTCACATATTTTATTCCTCCATTAATGGATTTTATATCACTGTAAGTCACTGAGGCCGGGCTGCTTAACTCACTGTCTGAAGTTGGCATGCTTATACTGAATAAATGTGGCCAGAAAGTAAACACCATGTAATATCTACAGTAACTGCCATACCTCTCTAAAAGCACCACGCAAGTTACAAAGCTGTGAAGTCATCATATGTATGTATGTCTGCTGTATGTAACTATTGCTTCCCAGATGGAGCCTTCAGACCTTTTCCACTGAAAGCTCTTTTGTTGATTTGTACAGCATTATATTAATATCAACAGCGTGGAAATAAATGTTATGCTAATTTTTCATTTATAGGCTTTAACGGATAACTATATGCCATGTTTTAGACTACTCATGCATCAAATAAACAAGCTTACACAACTACAGCTATCTTGGAAATTCTTTTGTAATTTTTACAGATAATAGAAAGACATGGGGTGTAAATGTTGAAGGAGGTGCTGGAGGAAAGGGGGAAACTGACCACAACTTCATAATAATGTAATTTAATTATCATTTTATCATAGTTAAACACTTTCGGTCATCACTTTCAAAGCTATTAGCTTTAGCTTAACTTCAAATAGAACAGATTTGAGACAGATGTGCAGCAGCTTAGTGGGATATGAGATGTTCCAAATGTGCCTGTGACTATACACAATCCTATCAATTCTCATAAAATAATTATAGACTCAAAACTTCTGAGTTTAATCTAGTACGATCACATATGGCACTGACCCTTTGTTTTTTCCGTGAGTTGACTGGAAGCAGTGTCTGGCATATGTACAGTGTAAAGTAATATGTTGGCCAATGTAGACAGTGACAACTGAATGGCTCGGGTGTGTAAAGATAATTTTGCCAATAGTTTAACTGCCACTTCAACAGACAGAACTGTATAGGCTATCTTAATAATGATAATGTGAAGCAGATAAGGTGCTAATGTATTTTTGCATTTTGTGCTTAGTATTTCTTTCTTTCTTTCTTTCTTTCTTGGGTTACTGACCCAGCAGTACATGCAATATTGTCAAAGCTTACAGTGAGGTCCTTGTGTTAACACATATATAGTACATGACATCTCACAGAGAGCGATAATCCACATAAACAGATGATCCATTTAGTCAGTGAGGCAGCACCTTTGATGATTTAATGGATCTGTTTCACAGCAGACATTTTGACTTGTCATTGCAGGAGCCACACAGTTAGCCACTAATGATGGCTCTGCGCTATGTTTCACTGTGCACAAATACCAGAACCCTGAAACTAATGCAGTCAAACAACATTTACCGTTAGCTTTCACCCCTCACTGGAAAAGTGGTTGTCCAGTCATAGCTCAGCAACCTTTCTGTCTGTCAGTGGGAGGTTTCAGATTTCTTCCACATGCTCAAAAAGTGTTTGTAGGGCTTTAGTGAGAGCAACACTTTTTGGGCCTTTCTACAACCAAAAAACACAAGAGCAAAAGTGTAAGGAATGGATTTAACAGTGTTTTTATCTTAGTGACCTAAAGAAAATGTGTGAAATTATTATTAACTAACTACATGAATTGGTGGATTAACACAAAATAAATAAATAAACACCATTCATGACTCATGACACCACACTTCCATTGCCTATATTTCTTGACTGTGTTGAAGCTGGTCCTGGATGTGTAGGCTAACGTTAGCAGCTTGGTGCTACACTCCAGTAATCCTGGCCAAAATCACCTGAAATAATGCTATACTTGCCAAACTCATTGGTTAGCCCTCATCATTACAGCCTTTTCTCTAGTAACATTAAAAGTGAAAACATACTGAATATGATATAAATAGCATAAACATAACAAGCATGTAATATTTATCTTAGCAGCTAAACAGGGTTAATAGCCTGTATTTGAATGAAAGGTGAGAGATCTTAAATATTTCCTCACCTACAGTAAAATACGAGGACTGTGTATCACTACGCTGCACAAGAAGAGCAATTCTGACCCTTTATTCTTATTTCTAGGCTACGAGGATGCTAACTTTTCACCCAGGGAATGCAGCTTTAGCCCCAGTCGTTTAGCACAATATAGTGTATATCAAGTGTATATTTAAATAAATTCCCTTTAAACATGATTCCAATTATATAAACAGCTTTCTGGAAAAGTGAAAAACATTCAGTAGGAGATTGCATTTTCAACCCACCCATGGAGCTAGCCTTGCCATATTTAGCTAGCTGAAGATATTAAATCTGCCAGCGACGGTTACCAGTCCAGCAGTGAAAACTGACTTGCTTTTGCCTGTTAGAACTGTGAAGTCTACCTCTGTCTGAAATCCAGGACTTGTTTAAAAAATTACTTAGAATTAGAGGTGATAAATGTGCTAGCATTGTTATCGTAAACAGCATGTGCAATGCCAGAGCAAGGTCGATTCGGCCATCTTTAAAAAAAAATAAAAAATTCACCTGTGCTCCTCTCATTGTGATGTGTTAATGTGAATGTGTAAAAAAATCTATCCATATTCTCCTTGTTTTTGAATTCATTGCTGTGTATACTTTTACATACCCAAATAGACTATAGAATGTCTTGTCTCTGCTGCTGCTGTTATGAGCTTTTCTCTGCACTTCCTTCAATTTTATTGCCGTCAGACACTGTCTCCTCCAGAATGTCGTCAATAATGAACCCTCCGTGAGACGGTTTCTTGTATTTGTCCTCCTCTGCCTCTGCCAATCCCTCTGCCCAGGTCCCCCAGTCTCTGCTGGCTCTGGAGTCTTGGAGTTTACGATCTGCCAGAGCCATGAACTGCTGCACCTGGCTGGCGCTGCAGTCGGGCAGCGGTACCTGGTAGGTGGTGTGGAACCGGCGCAGGTCGACCCGGAACGAGCCCTTCTCCAGAGTCATGCAGGGCTCAAAGCGGGCGCCCCACTCGATCTCTGTTTCAATATAGGATGTTTTGGCTTGGCACATCATGCCTGTGTATAAAATGGCAGGAGGGAAGTTAGATTCAAACATTGAGCACTGCTTTAAAATTGCAGTACACATCTTTTGCCACATGGTGTCGCTGTGTTCTGAATCAAACAACCAGTCAGTCATGGGTGAGGTCTGATGACCTGTTCTTGCACAAAAACAAACTGACTAACAGTATTTTATTCACATTTGCAATTTCCATCTAATTCTATACATATGTTTGATGTAAATTGTCACATTTAATCCACAGTTTTTCAATCAGTCATTGTGAATCATTTAGACAACTAGATGTGTGATTTATTACAGCAGACAGAGTGACCAGTTTGAAAAACATTACTTTCATGTATAATACGTAAAAATTATATGCTTTACAAACACATTATGTCTACCAAAACTGCATTAATTTAATTTAGGTTATTTAATATTTTCACATTGACTCAACATGATAGACACACTTTGCATTACTTGTAACACTTTAGATGAACTTCTTCATGTTTAATTAAAATACTTGAAAGTATTACACAGAACTTTTGACCGGTTATATAACGAGAGCATCAGCGAAAAAGATTGGCTATTTCCAGTTATTCTAATGATTCCAACTTTTGTCTATGAGTCAATAAAAAAATACTTTTTGTAGCTTTAAAGTCACTGTTTTAGGCAAATTATTTGTTTGAATGTACGGGGGTGACCACAGTAGGCTTTTACAATTTTGACTGAAATGTTGTGTCACCCATACTTTGTTTTTTTTAATCAACATGAAGAAAAAACTTTCTGAATAGACGTATGTGCCAAGTCTTATATAGTTGATACTGGATTGTACTATGTAAGACATTCGGTCATTACTTCCTTTTGGTCACAGCTGTTGGGATGACATCATTGATGAAGTGTAGGTTTTGGACTAGAATGTCCTGCATTTGAGGCTCCATCATACAGATATTTTGATATTAAAGGAACATTTTGCTAAATGGTTTTTCACTTTATTTTGGTGTTCCATCATCTGTCTGGCAGTCTTGTTCAAAGATTTGACTTTCCCTGCAGGGTTATTTCAATGGACACACTTTTATCAGCTGTTTTCTATGTTTTTATTTCAACTCCTGAACACAGCTACATTTGAGCGATTATTATGAGCTCATAAGAGGGCTGCAGTTCAGCAGGGACAAGGCCGCAAAATTTTTTGTTTTTGTTAAAATGTTTGTTACTCGTTTTCAGAATATCGCTTCCAGTTGTGCTGGAATGTTTTCTGATAGGATAAAAATGCCTGCATTCTGTCTCATCGTCGTGTCATTCCCATTTCCTAAAATGTGCTTCCTTGGTTACATTTTGTTTGTGAGCAGCTGCAGTGACAACAATTATTTTTATTTTTTTTTACCACAATGAAGGGTACATGAACCTTTTATTCCGCATCAGTAACATTTTTCCTAGTGATATGTTGCATCACATAACGCAAAGTAAAAAAGCAGTGTGCTTATTTTACTGTTCGTCTCAAAACAACTTAGTTTGTTATAGGCACACACGACTTAAACACAGCACTTAAGCAACCGCTAAACAAACTGTCAGAATGTGTGCGGGGTAACAACACAGCTGATAACACCAAGAAAGCTCTAGAGGAAGAGTACTCTAGAACTCATACTTATTGTTAACTTGCAAAAAATACTTTCCAGGAAAAACAAAGAGGTTACTGTTCTGGATCCTTTCTATAATTCCATCTGGCCATATTTCTTCATCAACGTCACAGGCAAAAAAGTAAAACCCTTCGATATCAAGTCCATCCTTTACATGAGTGAGTTTCTACGAAACCATCAGTGTTACTGCTCCTCTTCTTCTCCCTCTCACTGTGCTAGCTGCGGCTGGATTTAAGTGGTCTAGCTTTGAGAACTAGAGACCCTGCTGATGCCGGCATAGCGCACACACATATGTTTTCAGTTTGGTATTGAGAGTCCCAAGTGAAACGTTAGTGTCGACTCCCTTTGGAAGCAAAAACAACAGAGAGCCAAAAGACATTTTTTAGTGAAGTGTTTGCTCCCAGAGAATATATAGATATAGATAGATATAGATATAGATATAGATAACTGAAGAGAACTGTGTTATTGTACGAAAGATGCCACATAGATTATGTAAAAGTTTAAGAAAAGTGTTTAAGAAATGGACAGAAACTGTAAATGGTGCTTTGTTTCCTGAAAAGTAACTTTCTTTTTCCAGAATGTTGTGCTTTTTTACATGTGCTCTCGTCATGTTGTTATGAAATACTGTTCTGTTTTCTGGTCGCTTCAGTGAATTGTTGGTACAATGGTATGAGGGAGATGGAATGTCACACTTATTGGCTAAACATTATCAATAACACCTTTACACTCATGAAAAGAAAAATGTTGGCATGTTTATATATTCTAGGATTTTTCAGTAGATTGAAGGAGAGATGCCAGTTTAAGGATGTAAATGCGGTAATTACTTTTGTCATGCAAAAAGCATGTCAGACACATAGGACGTATGGAGGAGATTTTTAAAAATGTTTTGTGTGATATTGTTGTGCTTTGCCCCTCAGGGCCATCCTTATCCATGGACTGTTCATTACAGTTAGTAAGAAAACAGGACAAAGGGATTATTGCCAGCTGAGTGAATGATTTAGATTTAATTTCCTGTTAGTAAAAAAAAGGGGGCTTTAACCAGTTGCCTTCTTGGTTAAAGCATTGAATATAATGTTCTCTCTCTCTCCCATGTGGATCCCACAGATAGTTTAGTTTAACTTAACCAGGTTTTCCCCAAGATATCTGAGCTTTTTGCCTGCAGCTGTCCTGGAGGGCGACTTCTTCATTGTGGTAAATTTTCAACATATATATGCTTTCCCAAGAAAAAAATGTTTTTCTGTCTGAACACCATACAATGAAATGTGAAACAACCGAAGAAATTCAGGGTGGATTTCTACTGCACATTTTTCAATGCAAGCAATAAAAACAAAACCAAAACTATTTCTTTGGTTTTATGTCACTGGGGTGGGGGTTCAGTGGGGATGGGAAAGTGTGAAAATATGTTGAGGAACTCTTGATGAATATCTGCTTTTGTGTCTCTATCTGACTACTACTATCGATTACTCACCCGTGGCCTCAACGATTCCTTCCAGGATGACAATTATCTCAAACTGTTGCCGCCTGAGCTGCTCTGGGCCCAGTTCCCAGAGTGGACTGTTGGAGTCAATATTGTGTTGAATGACTTGAGGCTCGACTAAGAAGAGTCGATCCGACCCAGTTTCATAACCAAGATCAATCTCGGTCTGCTCAAGTGGCAAGAACTCACCCTCAGCCATTTGGCGGGACTTGATCAACTTTGCGCGGACCTTGGCGTCCACCATGTGACTTTCTCTCAGGTCCCCCAGACGGAACATCAAACACAATTGGTCATCACGGTTGGCAATAACGCAAGTGCGACTGAAGAGAAGAGTCTCAGCTCGCTTCTTAGGTCGGGATATTTTGACAAACATGCAACCCACCATGAGTGCATCTATCATGGAGCCAACAATACACTGCATCATTACCAGCAGCACACCCTCATAGCAGACAGGAGATACTGTCCGTGACCCGTAACCAATGGTGTGCTGTGTCTCTACCGAGAATAGTAGAGCTGAGATGAAGCCATCTACACCGAGATAGCATGGCCTTTGGTCTACATGTTGGCCTTCAGTGGTCCCTTGTGGTGGCTCTTGTCCTAGGTCACCTCTGAAGGAAGCATTCAAGAAGTAGAGTCCAGCAAACAGGTACCACGTGGTGATGAAGCACATCATGAAAACAAATAGAAACCACCGGTACTGGAGGTCCACAGGTAGACCAAGAGGTAAAGATGTCAGACAGGAAGCAGCCCCTCTCAGAAATGTGACACAGATTGACACGGCACTTCCCATCCTTGGAGACATACCGAAGTTGCCCTCGGGTTTCTGGAGTAATGGTGGGGGTTTGGTTGCACTCACTCTCAAGGAGTTTACTCCGAGCCTTAGCCAGCCTCTCCATCTCTCTAGCAGGGCTAGACATGCTGCTATGTGCAGGTGAGACTGGGGCATTGTGTATAGGGCTGTTGGCACGAAGGGGGCTGGGGCTGCTGCCCATGTTGGGCACACTGAGCGCATGGCGGGGGTAGTGTGAAACATTGTTGGTCTCTCTCAATGAGCAGCGGCGCAAAAAGTCTTGCTCTCTGTCTGTTTGACCAAGGGTGGAAGGTGGCGCCAAGCACATGTGGCAGCGGTAAGTAATGTCTGTTGTACTCTTATGACATTTCTTGGCTGTTGCAAGCTGGGAAAAAGTCCCTGGCATGTTGTCCGGAACAGTAAAAGTTGGGTCATTGTCTGTCTGGAAAAGGGAAAGATGACAAGGCTGTTCTTTTAACTTTCAGGATACAGCTTTGCTGACCTGAGTCTGAGTGCATTCTAAAGTTCAGTGACACCAGATTAATTTTAAAGTTGTTTTCCACTAAGTCAGAGTGTGTTATCATTAGCAGTTTTTTCAAGGTCAGGGCTTAACTTTTGCATATCACTTTCTGTCAAGAGGTGTTTTTCAGTTTCAGTTTCCATTTTATAGACCTCAATTGCTTTGCAGGCTGCAAAAACATCTTTGGCAGAGAGAAAAAGGGCGTACAGCTTTCAAGTATAAATACTACAAAACAATTCTGCAAAAGAAGAAATACTCTTGCCTTACATTCATTACAAAGCTCTCACACTGAATGTCCTCTCCCAAAGGTGTGGAATGGACAACCATGATAGATTTTGGTTGACAGGGCATGGATGTTCGCCGCCCCCTAGTCCCATCCTGGGTGGTCCGTGGAGGCCCCATGGCTCCTGTGCTCACTGTTGTTCTACAGGATCCAGGGAAATCTCAAGCTTGTTGAAAGTACTTTAAATCCTTTGCAGCAAATAATCAGAAAGAAAGTGCTATGGCCACAGACAAGAGTTACAGTTCTGAGAACATTATCAAAAAAAAATAGTTCACACAGGTTACAAAAGCTGGTTCTAAGAGAAAAGAAGAACACCCACATTAAATCTGACTGACCTGAGGGCGGTGCCAATGCATACCATTATTCCATACCAGAGACGACACACTAAATACTTCCTTTTAAAGTAATGTTCTAGTGGCCTGTATACTTTTAAAGCTACATTGGAGTGGCCAACACAACGGGAGAAAGCTTAGGGAGAGATTCGCTCCAGCTGGAGCTTAGCTCCCACATCCTGCTGCCTCAGCAGTACGCCAACTGTATCCTGCAGAGTTGAGTACACACAGCTGCTCCGCACATGAAGAACACCTACACAGGTCAGGCTGCTAAGGTGATGTAAACCTCCTAACCTTGAAAAGATATATTGCTATTGAACCCAGTTTAACACTTAACATGTCACAAAAGGAACTCGATCAAAACTATTCATTACAACTTGTGATGGGGTTAGGGTTACGGTTAGGGTTATGCTGGTGACTGAGGCTGTACGTGTTATACCATGCTCACTATCTTACTTTAGGACATTACCATGCTAACATGCTAACACGCAAAGAAGCCTACAGTTCTTTAAGTTGCATCACTAGGAGAAACTCTAAAACTTTGTGAAATGGCCATGGCAAAGTTTGAATGATTGCTGCATTCAAATAAAACATTTTACGGCAGTGAACAGTTTGTAATTATGTCATTGTGACATCAACAACTAATAAGTTTGCACTCTTATTACCGTTTGCACTCACTGTCAAGGGGTTATTGCAGCATGGTTGTGTTCATGCGCCTGCAGTTTATTTTTGTATGAGTTCATATCCTGTGAGCAAACAGTGACATTATGGGAAGAAATGTTGTGAGAGATTCCAGAGAAAGATTCTGTTGAGTATAACTTCCAGATGACTGGTCTTTGATAAACCAGGTTGTGAGACTAAACAAGCAACTATCTACCTAAAGCACTGCTCACCCCACCTCCAAGAGGCACCAGTCCTGAATTATCTAAGTGATCATTTGGGACACAACTATCATCTCAGTAGTCGTTTGCTTCAGGCAGGCCTTGATTTTCAGAGGACAGAGAATAAATCTATGTAGTTAGTGCAAAAATTATAAAATCCCTTCTACATGTAATAAAATTGCTGACTTTCCCAACTTTTTGTGACTGGGTTGGTCATTTGTCATGTCTAAGAACAGATAATGCTGATCTCTTCTTTTCTTTTTCTTACTGTTCCCTGACAATAGCTTAGTTTGACCTGTTGTTACAGAGACAGACGTAAGATACTGACATTGTGTGATGACTCAGAAAGGGAAGAAGGGAATTTTGACAACGTGATTTATTATTACAAAAGGTTAAGAAATGTAATAATAGAACCTAAAAGTTAGTCACACTCTGATAAGTCTGCTGTGCTCATGGTCAGTAAGTAGGGATCAATCCAAACACCTTTGAATTTTGCTTATTTTTTTCCTTTTCTTATTCTTTCTTGTTGTTGTTCCATGTACACTATAGCAGGAACCATGTAACAGACAGTGGGAGACACTTGACTGTGTGAGCACCAAGCATCAGTGTTGTTACCACAGAGTCCACTTCTCGCCCAGCTGTGGTGTTGCGTGTTGGCCCCTTTAGTGCAACAGCTCAATCCGAGGTGTAATGGTCGAGCCAGGCCTCTGTAGAGATGTGGGCACAACAGTCTTTGGTTTCATGTTTGTTTTGCCGGTCCCATTTTGTTCATCTTGTTTTCCTGTGACTGGACATTACCTTGGAGCAGATTTTAAACCAAAGCTGGATTAGCATGGCTCTGACTCGGACTTCCTTCCTTCATGGGGTGGGTCAGGCTGGATTGTTGAAAGACAGTACAGGCTGTTATGGTCTCAAAGTCTAAAACATCCCAAAGTTATTCCAAAACACCCACTTTCCATTTCCTGTTAATGACAGTAATTCTGTCGTAGGCGGTACAAATGACAGCTGACAAAAACAATTAAATTCAAAAAGCTTTAATTGCTGCAATTAAAGGCATGTGGAGGAGCTGTACACAGACACAAACAAGTCAGCCCATGAAGTCCACAGTCAGCACGTCAAGTACACAACTCAGCATGTTAGTTACACTGATGCAAAAGAGGTCAGATAGAATGAAAGAATCTTAATAAACTAAAATAGATATTAACAGTATTTACATGAGGTGCATGTAAATAGAAACAAACAAACAAACAAACAAAAGTAGAATCATTTGGTAGCTACCAGCCGCTGCATCTTAATGCAACGCCCTGCATCTTCATGTGTCGGCTTGGTGTGAACTGTTCCTTTAACTCACTGTATAATTGATGTGGCATTCAAGAAATTAAGCATTGCAGTGCCGTGAAGGTGCGAGTAAAACATAATAAATTCAAAAAAATGTTTAAATAAATAAACCAATATTATATAATAATAATAAGAAGAAGAATAATAAGAAGAATAATATCCTGGCAGTTCAGTTCTTCCTAAAACATTTCTCATAATGTACGTCAATGGCAGATGCTGGACTGCATCACTAATGTCGTCATATGACCTTCCAGGCACAACTCGCCCCTCACTTGTCTCGCAGTGTGCAGTCCCGGCCACGCTCTTGAAGTCTGTCTTGTTCTCATCCGCCTTGCTTTCTAGAGAAATTCTACCATAATTGACTCCCCACCCACCGTCGGATTGATGACACACATGTGGACGGTTTCTTTTCTTTTTTCTTCTTCTTCTTTTTTTTCCTTTTAAGGTTGTGTGTTGTAAGCGTCACTTTTCAAAACACAGTGACACAGTGAACTGCACCGATGGGGGACTTCGTGGTCGACGCAGGATTTCGGATTTAAAACAGTTAAAGTAACACAAACAAAATGGGCAACAACAGTACGAAAACAACTGGAACAGAACCAAGAGGTGTTTTTTTTATTTTTATTTTGCAATGTTGGGACTTTTTTATTTGATAAAATATATATATGACTGAGAGGTTATTTGTTAACGCTCGGAGAGGTCTGAGCTGTTGGATTTAGGGCAGGGCGGAGTCGGTGGCGCTTCTCTGGTGTAGATTACCCGCAACTTTTGCACAGGAGTGCAGTTGGAGTCATGATGGGCTACTCTCAAAGGTGCCTCGATCTGACAACTCACTGGCAAAACTCACAATGTGTGCAGTGTGACGTAAAGCCAGGTAGGTCATTCATATTCATATTCATTTAATGTTATTGTTTTAATATACGAAGCCACAAAGTTATATTTCTGTGTTATTTTCTTTTGCTTCAGATCCAGGTTATGAAGTGAGCCCTAACTGTGGCTACGATGACAACGGGGGGCGACACGAGAACCCATTCAGAGCATGCAAAGCCGACACGTACAACCCCGGCAGCTGGGCGCACTGTAGGCAGTGCAGCCCCTGTCCGCCCGGACACAGCACCGCCAGAACCTGCAGCACGACCACCGACACGCAGTGCAGAAGGTGAACTCATTACACACGGATCCGTCAGACAAAATTGGGCAAGTTCAAGTCATATAAGAACTAGGAAAAAGGCTCTTCAAAGAGTCTGAAATGGTTTTATTTCGAATGAACCCTGTGCGTTACTGAAGTGGAAGCCTGTACCCTTTCCCCTGCTTATTTTTATTTTTTTTATTCATTTATTTATTTATTTATACAGGAACCATACGACCAAAGTTCACAACGTGAGTAGCCTAGACTGAGCTGTCCTGAGCTTCATGTTTTACTATTTTTTTTCCTTTTTTACTATTAATGATTTTCTTTGAAACATGATCTCATTCTCATCAGGAAACAACAAGGACGATGACAACAACAACATCACCTCAGAATGTCTCAGAATTTTCTACGGTAACTTATCTAGATATTGAGGGTAGATATTCTTTCTGTGGCTCAACACAGGAAATTATTTGCCTTTACGTCAGTGCTTATGAGGAAATGAACCCACTTGCAAAAGTTCCCCAACTGCATGGTTTGACTCATTGATCATCTTTTTTTAAAACGTTAAATTAGTTGATTGCCATATCCTAATGTAAAAAAATTAGATAACATAAGATCATCCTTCATTAGTCCCACAATGGGGACATATGTAATATTACAGCAGCAAAGGGGATGGCAAACATGGAGAGCATCAGTTGAAACTGGTAGTAATAATTGGTAGTAGTAATATAGTAGTAGTAATATATAATTTAAAAATATTTTAAAAAATTGCACACTGTTGCTCTTGCAAAAACCCAAATTGACATTTTCTTCTTAGTAAAATAATTGGCTGACAATATGCCAGCAAAGATGCTTTCCTCCGCTGCATGGCTGTCCAAAGTCAGTTCGCTCCGTTGCCATTTCAGATTCAGACATCCACTTACGGACCAAACCCAGCCTCTGATACCCCTAGCCTTCTACTCTGTAAGTATACACTTGATAACGTCGGCCCTCTCTACAGGCCCCCTCCCGCACCTACGACTATTCACTCTATCTCAGATTAGCCATGTCTGTGTCCGACCTTTAAATCATCACTTAAGAATTTTCTCTTATCGCTGCTGTGATTTTTTTAAAATTCCATTTGTTAAGCTTGTTTTTATCGTGGTTATTGTAACATCTCAATATACCTGTTGTTTATCTGCCTGTTTATCCCGTGTATTTAAATGTGTGCTGTAACTCTGGTTTTGAAAGGTGCTTTATAAATAAAGTTTCTTATTATTGTATTATTATCTTCGTAGGCCCCCTCGGCCCTCTTTCCCCCCTCAGTCTCACGCCTCTGCTTGATTATGGAACAAGAACACATTTCTCCGTAGTCTAAATTTGCCCTTGACATTTTGCTACTTTTGCAGGGGCAGTACCACTGGTTATCCTAATTTCCATCACGCTGGTCGTGCTGTCTGCTGTTCTAATCTACAGAAAGCGGAAAAGAGGTTTGTCTATTGAAAGCAAAGGTTTAAACACAAATATAAGTGTGCATAAAGGTGAAAGAAGTCAACAACTCATAGACAATTTTGATTATGTGTCTCTCGTGCACGGGGTTCAACACAGGTCAGGGCACGGTGTTGGCTTATAACAGAAGATCATCATACATCAATGCTGGGTTCTCTTCTCTCTCTGCTCCGCCTGATAATGGTGATCTGCTGGAGGACATTCTGAGTGAGTGGAAATTATACTGTCATCTCTAATTGAACTTTGTACAACCAAACGTCTGAGTTGGGATTTTAGTTTCTTTTCCTAACCACGTACTGTGTTATCAACACCTCCTTTTTCATGCTGGAAACGTTTTGGACCCGTTGGTTGTCTTGATGCGCTGTCAGTTGGTAATGTAAATAAGTTTCGCCTTGTGGTACTCAGCCAGTGTCGACTGGCTGCTGGGCCCATTGTTGTATTTCTTGGACCAGCTATTGAGCTCTGATTACAAAGAATGAGTGACTCATCTGACTCCAAACCAAAATAAAATGATTAAAAACAGAAAAAACAGACAAGGAATGCATTGGTCTTCTCCCGCATCTTCCCTCTGTAGGTCCTGCCATCCTGTCAGCACCTTTACAGACAGTGCTGGACAACCTGGATGTTCTGGAGGAGCTGGTGATTTTGTTGGATCCAGAAAGCCATGGGGTTAAGAACACCAAACATCTGGCCTCTCATTGCTCCTTCCCCTCCACCTGGATTACTTACAGCTACTCCATGAAGGACAGTAAGAGCCCCCTGAAAGCTGTGCTGGAGGGAGTCACCAGCCGGCACCCGGAGTGGACAGTAGGACACCTGGCTAAGATGCTCCGACTTATGGAGCGCAACGATGCCATCGCTGCTCTCACCAAACTCAAACTGAATCAGCTGGACATGTAGCCTTCATCCAGAAGTCCAACGGCGCTGCAAATAGTTTTCACAGGAATCCACAAACGAACGGTGGTAACGGTGGCATACAAAACTGATCAGTAGTTACAAAAATACAATTTAGGGAAAGTAGTTGACTCACTACTGTGATGGTGAAAACAGCTGTATAATGTTTTTTAAGAAAAAAATGAAATAACTCATTTCCGACTCCTGGGCAGTAGATCAAGATTTGGCAAAATTCCTTTGCGTCCTTCAGCTCTCAAGTTATATTTCGGGAACTGTTTTGGAGCTTGGCTATCTCGATCCGTCCAATTCCAATGTCAACACTCACAAACTCTGAGGCCTGTTTTCTGCTAAGTCCGTGAGGTCTTAAAGGCTGTCTCACTGTCAGGTTATGAAGTTCACGAGTGCTCTTTGGCAATATTTGACATATTTGAGTCCTTTATGGTCGATTTAGTCACGTTGAACACAGGATTACGGGGAAAAGCCTGTAGATTTAGAGAGAAAAAATCCTAATCCAGATGATACCGCTTTTAAGTATCTGATTACTTCCTTTGTTCTATACACAGCAATTTTTTAAATCACAAATACATTTTCTAAATCAATACCTGACTATATCTGACATTTTCTCCAAGAACTGATTCTCTTCTTAAATCACACAGCTTCTTAAACAACAGAAAAGTAATAAACTTTTCAAACATAGTGGAACTTTTTTCCTACGAAGCTTTAAACAGAATGTTGTGAATATGTACTCCTGATTTTTGTTTATTACCTTTGCCAAGGAGGTCATTGGTTAACTAAACACACGAAAAAATATGTTTAGACAAATACAAACACAATCAGACAAAAGTGTTTGGGAAAGAATAATTCATAATTGCTCTGAAAGACACCTCTTTTTTGTTTAATAAACTGCGGGGTTTAAGAAACAAATGTAGTTGTGCAAGAAAAGGTGAAAACTTAGGAAGAGATTTAGAACATTTCTGTTTGTTCAAGAGTGCCATCATCTGGGTAATCATAGTAACAGCAAAGTCTTTAAGAATCGAGGTACTCCAAACAAAAAAATATCACCTACCTATACCTATAACACCTATATACATGCAGCCTTTTAGGGTATCATATCGTATATATGTATATAACCTTTGTGTCATATCATCTCATCTCTTATTTCATTATTTAATTGTTTCATTATTTTCTACGTTTTGTTATTTGGATCTTTGATAAAGACCCGATGGCCGAAACATGTTTGATTTTTTTAATGATTGCCCTCTTCATGATTTATCTGCTATAATAAATGCTTTTTAATATTTGTTTCCTTTTTTTTGTTGTTGATATTTTTCTTGTTCGGACTGGCTCTCATATTGTATCTTGGGATATCCTGCAGTCAGAAAAGTTTTACCCCAGGGCTGGTTTTTAACTTGCTGTGGGCTATGATTGCAATTTATTTGTTATGATGGATTTAACTTATTTGGGGAAGCACTTTCAGATTTTATTGTATTTTAGCATGTGCTATATAAATTAAGTTTATTTTTAAATCATCCCTATTTAAAACAATAGAAATAACAGGACTTTATAATTTAGCATGTAATTACCGTACTTAATTCTATTAAGTTGTACTTAAGTGATGTTTTTAAGTTATGCTTACTTATACACAAAATAGTTCCATTCAATCAAAAATTATTAGTTAAAATTACTCAAAAAGGAAGAACATGTTACACAAACTTGACATAATTAAGTTAGTAGAACTTTTTCCAAAACTTTGGGTATACACTACTTAATCTATTTAATTACTTTGAATGTTCGGGTTTACAGTGTATTGGGTGGGCTGGTAGAAATAATTGGTGGGTAACCTGGGTGGTAGTTAGCCCAGCGTTAGTGGAGTGAAAAAAGGTTATGGCAGATAGTTATATAAGGGGCAAATGCACGTAACTCAGACAAACACAATGGTAAAGAGGCTGTACAACAATTACCACACTGAAATTTCATAAATAAGTTTACTAACTTAATGTAATCAGTTTATTCAACATCATTTTTTATTGGCAACCAACAACGTACAGAAGCATGAGCACATAGATGCCAGATCAGTCCATGCATCACTCCCTGGGATGCGTATCCCTTGCATATTGTGTAAATGAGCTGAAATGGCAGGACAGAAATCATATCTGGCACATAAATGACAGTGATGTGAACTCATGCATTAGAAAACCATTTTAAACTCTCAGAGCTTGCACTTAATTGTATTATATAACCTTATGTCGCCTCACTGTGGGTGTGCAATAAATAATTCGAAATCAAGTTAATTATAAATATTTTTTTTTTAAATCAGTATGATAGCAAAGATAAGCTCAATTAGTAAGAGTAGTAATAATACTATGAATCCCTGATCATCTTTACCAAGTAGTCATAATCAGTAGTTGTTCTGTACACAAATGTAAAGCTTGTTGTTCACCCCAGGAAGAATAGCTGTTGTAGTGCGGTAGCTAATGGGGATCCTATTATACTAAACTAAAATAATACATTATCTTTTCATTTGGTGTGCATGCCACTACTTCATAGAGTGGTGAAGTAACTGGTCTTATTACCCAGAAATCAGTTTGCACTTCTGGGTCTATTTTTATGAATAAGACTGTATTAGTGTACTAGTGTTAGAAATATTGACTACCAATACAGAGTGTGTCCCATTCCACTTCTTCATTATATGCACTAATAACGATATGATTGGATAAATTCCAGACTAAGTATGAGATATAAACCCTTTTGTCACACACAAGTGCATGTCAAGGCAAATCTTGGAAACTTTATAGACGGTCCATGAGCATCAACTTTCTCTCGGGCCACTTTCTACAGTGATGTCATTTCAGTGATGTCTTGCTGCGTCCCTGTGAGAATATGGAAACATGTTTGTGACAAAATCTAGGCAACAACTTCAGACAGTTTGTGTGTGTGCTAAGAAGGTAGGTAGTAGAGCTGGACAGTGTAATGACATTATTGGTATCATCATCGCAGTATTAATTATATTGTCTTATGTGACATTATGACAAATGAGTGCTAAATTATCATTCAAAGCAATGCACCACTGTGCATAACATGATACAACACCTCCTTCATGTACTTGAATAAATTAAATAATTGTGCTATTTTTGGATTTGATTAGATATCAGAAGTCAATGAACAATATACTGATTTGCTGTCCACAAATGTCTTCATAAAGTCAGCAGCACCAATACCATGACGTGAAAATAGTTTAATACAAGTCCTGTTTCAAAAAAACTACCTCAAGGTGCAATATGTGAGAATTAAAAAAAAATAACAACAGAATATAAAGAAGGAACAGTTTTTATTCAACATTATGAGCTCTGAGCTCACAATCCAGGCAAAGTCAGCTCATACAACCTGAATGGTTAACTGTTAACTTACTAGCTAATGCCAGCTACAGTTAGCAGCAGTTAACAGTGATATGCTGCACCCTTTTCGTTCAGAGTATGAATTAGTCTGTTCCGTTTCGTTTTCTATTCCACCTTTTCCCTCACGGGGTTGCGGTGATGTTGCCCCCCTTTGTCAGGGGGATTACTGGAGCCTATCCCAGTTATTCGATGGGCAAAGGCCAGGGTACACCCCTGAATGAGTCGCCAGCTCATTGCAGGATGATGGCAGATGATGGGGCAGAGGCTGCCACGCATGGTGCCAACTGCACATCAGGAGCGATTTTGGGGTTCAGTATCTTGCTCAAGGATACTTCGGCATGTAGCTCAGTCCCGCCCAGGGGAGCCTGGATTCGAACCTTCCGATCACTGATCGAACGGCTCTACCAACTGAGCTGCAGCCGCCCCGAATGAATTAGTCAGACAGCCAATTCTTATATATTGATCCTTTAAGTAAAATTCTATCTGACGTGATAAAATGAATACTCATGCATCAAACGTGCTCTTCTGGGTGGAGATAGTTTTAAATAAACGTTATAATATTCATAATATCTTTCTCAGGATATAACTTATTAAGAAGTTCGGGTCGTCTTACATCTGATTCCCAAAAAGTCGGGCTGCTATGTAAAACCTAAATAAAACATAATGTGCTATTTGCTACTCATTTACAGAGGTCTCTCCCTCACAGAGAGCTGTTGTATTGACAGCTGGTACTTTCAAGCGGTTTCTCGTCATTCAGATGAAGAGAGACAAAAACTGTCCTCAAAGAAAAGTACTGCTGAAACAAGTAATCAAGTAGAAAAGGTTCAAATCATCAAAAAAGTATGCTTGAGTAAAGAGCACAAAAGTATTTACTGAAAAAACTGACTTGAATTGCAGGTAACTTCAGAAATAAATGAAAGAAAAGAAAAATCACTGGCCCACTACTGTCCGTCTGTCTTTACATCTCTCATCTGATGTGGATATGACTGGAATTAATTCAACCACAGATGATCCCCCTCATACATACACTTGTATTTACTCGGGATGAAATGCAAAGTCATCATCTCCTGAGTAGACAACCTGCCACATATACACAAGGACAATATTCCCAGTCTGTATCTCTCATGTGTGACTACAACATATAAAATGATTATCTCTATGAAGTACAACATAAAGTTACATTGTTTTCTTGTCGTCTCCTATACTGGATTTGGATTTGGCAAATAAACCAGCACACTGTGTCCATGCCCATAAAAGACTGTCGTTTTAAAAAGTGAATACAAATAGTGTCAACATATCAGTGTCCTGAAAATTTAAATAATTCCAGTAAAGATGTCTCAAGTCTCAGTTCATGTTTGACAAGTAGTTTGTCTCCACTTGATTCTGAAGATCAATGCACTGTGTGTCATCCCTAAGACAGCGCAGTTGTCTAAGCTCTTTTCAATTCCTCTTTTGGTTTACTGAGGAAGTTTAAAAAGGAAGCTGCAAAAAACAGGATCAAACATAAGTAACCAAGAAAATGACCTCAGAAATGTAATAAAGCTCCAGTGGGTAGGATTTAAAAGATATCCATCAGGGAAATTGCAGATAAATTCCCCCGACTCAACCTCTGAAAAAGTCCCTCTCTTGAGCCAGTGCTTTGGTTTGTCCGCTCCGGACTGCTCTGTGTTCTAGGGGATTATAATGAAACTGAAAACATGAATATTAATCTAATATTCCATTTCTGCCAATAGATCCCCTTTACTACTATGCAGTGGGCCTTTATGTAGAGCATCTGAGTGAATGTACTTTTCCACTGACAAAATGCTGAAGAGTAAACGCTTGTGACTTACGGATCTTTCCTCGTTTCACCAGGATAGAAACAGCAACAGCAACAGCAACAGCAATGCCAACAGCACCAGTGACACTGGCAGTGACAATGATCCAGAAAGGCTCTGTCTTTGCAGCGCCTGAAAGAATATCAGACAGAGTTGAGAGGAAGGTGATGCAGTAATTTATCGATCACTCGTTTACACTAATGATGATGATGATTGCGATGTGCAGATGGGTAGGACGTCCACTGTCACGTACAGCAAATGAACTCAAAGAAGTTCTGCCACAGTGTTTCTGCTGCTTTGGATGACAGGAAAACTTCTGACTTTCCATGACTTCTCTACTAAAGAAGTCTGTCTCATGTAATTTTCCAATCTAAAAGCTGTTGTGCACACTGTGTTTGTTGCTGGCGCGTGACATGCAGGCTCTACATGCGCAGCGGGTGTGTCTCCGAACAGTGTTTTTTGGTCAGTGAAGGGTGAAGGAGAGACAGCTTTACCCTCCACATCAGATCTGACTGTAAAAGTGTTATCTTAGCCAGCTTGTGGGAAGAGAGATGTCTGTGTCAGGTGGATCTGGTGGATGTGTGTTTCTCACAGGGAAACAACTCAAGGGGACGGGCGTTTCAGGATAATTTCACATACATTTCCAGGAATGGAAACAGGTGTAACATGCTGTATGTGTTAGATTCAAGCAATAGAGAGCAACAGTCTTTGTTATGTTTACTGTTCTTATCATGCTTTTGTATCATGTCTACATTATTTTCTTCCAATTTATCATTTTGTACTTAAAGAGCAAAGCTAAGCAAAGTGAACAGCCATACCGAACAGCATGCACTACTCACTCTTATACCACTTTTACTCTCACTTGTTTAAGCACTATTGAACAGGAGATGGGTGGAAATTGTTAACACACCAGTGTCCTCAACTTGAACATGTATGTTGTGCATGTTGCGCCTCCATCACAGCCGATTGGAGCTGGAGCCGATAAACACCTGTGGCTACTGCAGAGGCTTTCAATTTGGGGAAGAGAACTAATTTCATAATTTTATAAATCCATAGTATTAAACTCAGCATGCTTACCAACAGTGATGTTGATAACAAAGCTGCACTTGGATTTTGGGACATAGATTTTGTATGGACCACTGTCAGACTTCTTCATTCATCCGCAGTGTCACGAGCCCTCTGCTCAGGTCTTCATGGATCAGTGTCGTCCTGTTTATGTACTCATCCATCTGGTCGTGAGGATGGTCATGTCCATGTCGATATGCATGCACCACACCTTTGTGGCCAGTTCTCTTCACGTCCACGGTGTAGGAAGATAAGTCGACCATGGGATGTGCATGACACTGAAGAACAACATCATCCCCTTCTTTTGTCCTGACTGTCGGATTTGGGCAAATTAAACAATCCTTCCCTGTGGAAACAAGCACTTCGTTTACAGTTTGATTCACCTCTGAAGGTTACAGTTCATTCACAGTGCTTTTCAATTAAGTGGTGCGCCAGTTCCTAAAGATGGGCTGTTTTGGATTGTAAATTGATCCTTCTGATTATTTTATTAGTTATTTTGTCTCTAACACACTCGCGAGATAGTAAGTCGCCCTCTGCCTCGAATTATTGAATGAAGTGAACATTGTGGTGTTAACTCAGCAATGATGGGACGCTGGAATCATGACCAAGTGCCATTTACTTCAACAACTTATATTGTAACATAGTTCTCAGCAGCAGCGTCGTATCGTACAGTGGTCACCATGTTGTAGATAACAGAACACAACAAACAGGTTTAATGCCACTGTGAAACCCGAGAGAATGTGGCCTATGTGAGAATGTTGTGGAAAACTGAAGGCATTTTAGTACATTTGGGTTTTCTGTCACAACTGTCACATGGATATGATACTATATGCACCAAACTACTATTACCTTGACAACTCCTCCATCATCATGGCTAGCATAATAGCTAATAAAACCTACACCTGAACAGGTGGATCATCAAAATACCTGTTACATGTACTTCATACGGTTACACAATAATAATAATAATAATAATAATAATAATAATAATGATAATAAGACACTTTATTAAATGTAATTAATTAGTCAAAATTATGAGATGAATTCGATCCATGATAATAAGCATGCATTTTACCGACTAAGACTGTTTAATTACGTCAAAAAGCCATTAATTACTATCTCACGCCAAGAAGAAAACAAAATGTCACCTCAAAAGCCCCACGATGATGCCCTGAAATAACTTATTTTACTTTCAGTTTCATTTGACAGATAGAATGAATAAATACATCCTTGCAGCTGCAATGCTGCTCCATGTCCGCCCTATTCGATCAATATAAATTGACTTCTGCAACTGTCCACTCTGAACTGCCATCATTTAACCCTCAAAAAAAAAATGTCGGTGTTAAACGCAATCCGCCGTGAATCATCAACAACATCAAAACTCAAGTTACTCCAAGAATTGCCGTCATTACGGTTTAAATGACATGTTCTGCAAGCGCCAGTACTTCTACGGTGTCAATTAACTAATTCAAACTCACCCATGAGCATTTTGGCGAACGGCAACAAACTCAGAAACGATATTAGTGTCGGCTTCATCCAGCAGCAGTCCAGTGTCAGTGTCCCACCTCTGCCATGCTGGTGCAGCTGATCCGAGAGTTTAGCACCGCCAGACAAGGAGCAGTGCCCGAAGACAAAGGAACTGGCACATTTCCTGTGCTCATGGCAGGCATGGAAGTAGGGCTTTGGCATGGATCCAGTCCCAGCTCACATTTGTGGTCGAGCATCAGCAGCCCTTTTTACACAGTGTTGCCGCATTTTCATGAGTCTCATGAGTCACCGCCGTCGGTCAATTCTGCTGACACGTGACGGCTGATGGTGACAATGAGTCATGTCAGCTTGCAACTGATGTTGTGGGCAAAAAATTAAGAAATAAAAGTCAAAAGTGGTCTCAGTGGTTGCTTAAAGAAGAATTGCAATGGTGTGATTATATATCTTTAGCATAACAAAATAAACCCACAAGATAAAAGGGACAACTACCAAGGGACCTCAGTTGATGAGGGCCTATAAATCAGGATTACTCCGCTTCGAAATTTGAAGTTTAACCACTCTTTTTTATTAAAGGTAGCCTACATTATATCAATATATAAATAAATCAATACTTTTAAACATTCAAAAATTAACTATATTCATCAGCAAAATGTGAAGATACCAGTTTTTTATTGTAATGTCAACGACGTCAAATGAACTTTGTTGCAGATATCTACTGAAGTTAGCATGCTAACCAGCTAGCCTCGGCCCATTCTTTTCTCACAATAGCAGCTTGTAGTCCTCTGGCAGAGCAGGGCGCTGACTTGGAACCCAAAGTCTTGTGCGTCTCCAATCCCCGCCTTGTTTTTGTTGCCCCCGGAGCGAGAGTCCAAGGTCAAAGCTGCTGCATGAAGCAAACTACCAGTTACACTGGTGGTACTCTGTGCCCCTACCTGTTTGGAGTAGCAATTTGACAGGTGGATGATTTTGACATATTGCACCTTTAATTTGTCTCTTGAGAGTTATGGAAATGTGCAAAACTACTTAATTGCTGGGATAACACAAAATAAAAGGATTCAACAGGCAGCTACTCTAGAACCCGCTACAAGCTTGGTGCTCTTCTGCGGTTGGAACGAGGTTCATACATCACGCTGACAGAGCGAGCATAGCTGCCAGTAGAAACTTTCTTGTGCTTTTAGTAGTGAACATATCAAGCTGATATTTTCTCACGTTTCTTCATTGAACTGCTCCTTTTCTTCCTTTTTTTTATCCAACTAAATATCCCAGTTTAAACCTTTTCTTGCCTCATCGTATGCGATGTGTTACAACTAATAAACGAACATATCATTCAACAAATGTTTTTTTTGCATTGCAGTTAATTATCACATCATATTGTCAGTTCATTTTCTGATGTTTCATAATATAAAAAAAAGATTTGTTCAAACATCTTAACATCTTTATTAAGCAAATAACATTATAAATAAAAAAAGTGCATAGAAAAATTAAACAGGTTTAGAAATATGTATACAAATATTTACAAACTCAAGGTTTATTTGTACATGGTAACAAAGACGTAAATTTAAAGATCAC
>OMLP01022719.1:7156-40118 GCA_900302685.1 Spondyliosoma cantharus | reverse complement strand
AGGTAAATCTTGACTTTCCCAAACTAAGGGAAATGTGTGAAGCATTAGATCAACCAGTTTTCTGAAATAGCTCAAAGGTGCATCTCATGAACCATCAACTGGCAAGTATATATATATAGCCGGAGCACAACACAATGTTACAATGGAAGGACAAGGAATTGGAAGATTCTTTCCATGCTGCATCGCAAGAGAAGATATTCGTTGTGATGTGGATGAGAATCTACATCCAATCCTACATCACTGCATGTACAATTTTCCCTAAGGAGATTGTCCTATGTTCACATTTCTACTTTTTGTTTTTTTCTTTGTGCTATGCAGTGCTGTTATGTCTTTTCCTCTCTGTATCACATTGACATGGTCTGTCAACAAATTACAGTACAAAACAGTAAAAACGTAAATGTGAATCTTGTCCAGTCTCTTGCAATCAATCTCCCACATGCACTAAGGTGTAACTTGCAACTTACAATAATTGTCATCAGAACTTTAGCCATAGTTTACATCAGAACACCCCTCCAGAGTACACTGTTATATTGACAACATGACTAAGCAATTTGACTGTCTTATCCGTACACAATGACACAAGGACTTGTCATTCTGATGGCACTGACATGTTCATTGACACAGATATTTACTTTTGAGAGATGAACTAAGGATTTTGAGCAAGAGACTGGCTTTTGCAGGTAATCCATGGTGTTTTGCTATTTGTACGAATTGTTTTGAGAAATGCACTTACTGTTTTGCAAATGTCGAGGATGATTCGAGAAATGTACCAAAGCGACTGAGAAAAACTATACTTTCGAGGTGAGCTGCTCCTTGTGAATGCACGTGACTTTGACAGCATGGGAAAGTGGAAATCAAAAATATTTCTTACTGATGTTAAGCTGTATTTATGGTCAGATCTCTCTTGTAGCACCACCATCAGGTGATTTTTAACCATTGAGGAAATATTAACGTCGAATGAATAGATCACCATGCTTAGAGGATGGACTTTTCTGTAGTTCCACCAACAAGAGAATCATTTTTAGTTCCACTGCTGTCAGAGCTCTGACCTACTCTGTGTCGGTTTGTCACAAGTCTTCTAGGTTACACGATATTAAATAAACCATGCAGAGTCATTGACCACTGGTGGTGCTGTAGAGCAGTGTTTGGATGAGTGTTTTTATTACCTGTTCCACTGGTGACAATATAAACATTCCAAGGGTGGAAACAATTAATGGAAATATTGAACTAAAATAGCAATATCCAACAAAACAGGAGAAGAAGACTAAGATTATGTAAGCGATCCAGACTTTAAAACACACAATAAGGCTTTGCAAATTCTTCATGGGGTAGGAAATAAATTCAGCGTATGTACAAATAAGCCTATAAGGATAGAAATAAAGCATTTCCTTTATAGCAATAAAAACTCCACAGCTTACTGTCCACTGATGTTAGATGATAGCTCTTCCTTTACCTCTTGGTGGTCCGACCTGAACTTTACACCCTGACATTTAACTGACTAACCATCCCTGCCTTGGAGAAATGTTTGTGCAACTAAAAGTCAAATCTGTCTCAAGTTCCCCCCCCCCCACGCTTTCATCTGAACTCACATGTTGCCGCAGTGATGGTGACATCCAAGCTGACGTCATTGGTTACTGTGTGCTGTGCAATAAAGCCAAAAGAGCAGCACTTCCCCTGACCGTGCTGCTTCTATGAATAGAACAGATAGTAAACAGCTGTTCTAAATCACTGCTACAACAGAGTCTGTCTAAAAGTCTATCCAGTTTGAGAACTACGATTCTGGTAGTTATATTATATCGCATGACGAGGAAACCTGCACATTTGCTCAGGTGGATTCCTTAATCACTTCTCTGTTTCCTGGTGTATTCCAGTGTCCTCCAGCATTTGATGGCATTCTGACGTTGTTACCCCTATCAGCAAAACCGGGGCAGGCCCTGATTAAACCCTCCGATAACACAGACAGCACCACAGAATATTTTGAATGCCACAAATGTTTCCATTCACGTCACTGTTTTAGAGATGACAGTGTTTCTGCATATTGTATATATACAAAATACAATGTGAGAATGTCTTCTGTCTAAAAAAAACTCAAACTTTGTTATAGATATTTTTATTAATTGTGTACTTCTATTATCTCAAATTCTTCCGACAATGTTCAAACTCAGAGAAATCCACAGTTTTGCTCAAGGTAACGGAGCGTTTCATTAGGTCACCTGTCGCTATAGCTTCTGAGAGAGTCAGAGAGTGAGGGAGGAAGTCAACGAATGAGACTCGCATACCATTACTCTGTCCATAAACATGTCAGATATATTTTCATCAGCAATAGGGGTTGTTAGCTGGTGTGTTCACCAGCAAAGCCAATATTTACCTGGTGTTTCTAGCCACAGGATCATTTGTTTTTATCCACGTAACTCACAAAAGTGTTTATTTGCCCCAAACAGCCAGATTACGTTGCTGTGCATAAGCCGTAAGAGGGTGTGTGTGTGTCTGTGTGTTTGAATTCAGGTCAATCACTCAACTCTGCACTCAGCAGAGACCCTGGTTTTCACTCTTTCTTTTTCCCCTCTCCTCTCTGTAACATTACATTCATGAATTAGAGTACATCTCCTCTCCAGCTCCAGTCAGCAGTCAACATTACAGAACATAAACACACGACAATGAAGGGCCACCTCCGCGGATCACTGCTGTGGTCAGGTTCATAAACTGGAGTGAAGAGAAATCTACTTTTTAATCCCAAAAGTTCTAAAAGTAATTTCTGAGCTCCCCACTGGTCGGTAAACAGTGCTGGATCAGGGCAGAATCTGACATGAGTCAGGGTGTTTATTCCTCCGGAAGGTCTGGATCTGCACCTGACTCTCTTGTCCTGAACTGGAGGCTCTGTGCAGCTGAGCAGCGGCCACTCCTACGCAACACTGTGAAACATTGTTTGTTTTGATAGAGAGCCCCCTAGCGCCAATAATTACATATTGTGCATTTCACACTATTGCTTATCATTTCTTAGAGCATGCTCTGGCGTTTATGTGAATGTGCTTTTCAGACCTACAAGGCAGCCACCACACTTTCTTGAGTTAAAGTGCTGGAATTTAAAGGGGGCACTCCACAGACTGTTCATGTCATAGTCAGTTTACTAGTCATGGTGAGTCATACTCAATCCAAGAAAATAACTCAAGTGACATCACTCAGGTATACTCAGTTCCTAGTGTTACACCAATAAATCACCCCTTGCTAATTTAGAGTATTGACCAATATTATCTTTCCACAGCTACTGTGTAACTTTTTTAGAATATACTGTATAAAGTTTGTCTATGTTAATGTGTTTTTTTTATTTTTAACTCTCAAATATTGAACAGTCTGTTCAGGTCAGCTGTATTTTACAATTGTGACAAATGATCCTTGTATCAGATTGGACTGGGTCTGACAGTGCAATGTCAGATTAGTTCTCTTTCTCTGATGATTCATTTTTCAATTTTGTATCAGATCCGACCTGTATAGACCTTTAAAAGACGTCAGTGTAGATGCTATCAAGTTGCAGGGGAAAGGGGAATGTGCTTTTGGAGCTTGACACATTCTTGTCAGGATATCTCGGTCTCTGCTACTTTGACTTGCCACTCCCCAGCCATATTTAAGTTCAATACTATATCTGTGGAGTTCTCATAAAGTAATGCATCACAGTCGTCATGTGTGGTGTGACAGGCCAACCGTACTTGTAATTGCACAGTAATTAAGAATTTAAAAATAACCATGCATATGCATACTGATGAATCCAGCCCCATCACTCATGTTCAGACAACCAACTCGATCGGACTTCTGGACAGCTGAGATTTGGGGTGTATTTCTGTGCTCTTTGTCTTGTGATTGAATTCTATCAGCTGATTGTAATGGAAGAATTGGAAAATGCTTTTTCTGACCAGATGGATATGAGGCAGGTCTTTACAAGTGACATACAGTCCTAACTGGAGGGAAAGAAAGACAAAGGAAAAAGCCATTAGCAGAACCAGATCCCACAAGTGATACTGTAATGTGAACTCATCCTCCTCTATCTGATGTTATGGGCAGTAAGCTGGGGAATGCGTTGTCAATCCACAGACCAGCTAATGTGATTCAGTAGTGGCTAAGATGCCCTTGACAATGATGCAGCTAATGACAGATATTTTATCACCTCATATTCTCCTGCAATATTAATACAGTCTGGATGAGGCTTTGACCACAATAAAAACAGACAAGGCAAGCCGTTCATACTGTACATTAGTGAGCAGAAGAAAATGAAGGTAGAAAAATTACATTCAGTAATCAAAACCAGTTTGAAAACTGGTGGTTTACATGATTGGCTTACTAGTACACTGGTATGGTCCTCTGTTTGAGGGGAGGTGGTGTCCAAAGCTACATGACCATCTGACAAGCATATTGGCAGCTTAAATGCAACCCCTTTTCTTTGCTTAGTTTGCTTGCATGCAAACATTTGCATTATTAGCACTAAACAAGACCTACTACCACAAGTGACATTAAGCTAGCTAGTTTTGCAGGACAAATAAAGTATTTTGGGAGGAAAAATGTAATTGAATTTCATCAGGGTCCCTGTCCATGATTTGGCTCTCAGCCCAAAGCCAGGGATTTCCGTTGACATGAATCTTCGAAATGACTCTGAATAATATTAGTAAAAAATAAAACAATATAATAAAAAGGTAAGAAATAGAAATAGATTTGTATATACATAGTATGTACAATATAAACAGTGTAATTATAAACCGTGTGGTAGTGTATTGTTGTTGATAGATAATAAATATGGGTATGAAAATTGCCCAGTTAGTGCAAACCAAAATGGTTTGGTGCGTAGAGAGAACTTGGACATGTTGTACGTGTGTGTTTGTCAGCAGTTTGAGACTCTGTATTAAAAACAAGTCTTTGCTTAAAACCTAGCTGTCAGTTTGAGTGGAGATGATGGATGTGATGTCTGCCAAGTTTTAACAATTAGCCTGAGAAACATTGCTGCTGGTGATACTTGTGCTTCTGCTATGGGTTTATTAGGGCCTCAGGGATTGTGCTTCCTCTTGTAACATGTGTAATGTGATACTGCATGAAGAGGTAAGCTCCACTTATCTTCCTTCTGCTCCTGCTCCTCCTCCTCTCAGCTGGCGTTTCAGTGTTTGGAGCATTCTTGCGCTCTGAGTTCAGCGAGGAGAATCTGCAGTTCTATTTGGCCTGCGAGCAGTACAGACACTCGTCCAACAACTTCAGCCTGCAGAGGAGGGCGAAGGACATCTGCGCCACCTACATCCAAGCAGGAGCCCCCCGGGAGGTACAGCCCTGCTTTTATATTCAATCTAGCTGCATGCACTAAAACTAAACCGTGCAATCTTTTTTCAGGGAACAGGAAGTGATACTCAAAGTATGTGTCTCCCTCCCAAACAATGTGATCTGTGTGTGTGTGTGTGTGTGTGTGTGTGTGTGTTTTGCATGCTCTTTTACTTCAGAAGCTTGTGTGGGTGGCTCGAGTTTAACGTCACAATGTTACATAAATAGCTACATTGACTTGGAGCCTCTGTACACTAATTCAGATGGGGTTCAACCAAAAACACAAATGCAAACCCCCCTCAGTTACAAGATTTTGGAAAAATGTATTTTATCTTTGACCAGAAGAGCCTCTTTAGATCTAAAATCTTTCTCTAGACCAAGATAGGCGGAAAACTGAGTTATCAACTAACAACATGCAATAATACTCAAAATGATCATTTGTAGATGATAGCAAGATTTTTCATTCTGTTTCAAAAGGCTGGTTTAAAGCAAGACTATATCATTATTAAGAGCAGCCACTGTGGCCAAATTGCAATGATAATGGTGCATTTCCCTTCACTTGAGTCAGTTGCCCTCAGGACCCTAAAAACCTGATGTAAACTTGCTCAAGAAACAAAAAACTAAACTGTGAAGGTGGTTTGAGTTTAAGGGTTCAACATTGAAAATTGTATCTGCCTCATGATTGACTATAAACAACCAAGTCACCAACCATCTAAAGGCATTGAGTTTTGCTGTGAATGCTGTGACATCACTGTTTTTCAATTAAAACCCTTCTCAATTCATTGATTCATTATTTGGCCTTTAAAATGTAAAAAAATATCGAAAAATATGGATCAGTGTTTTCTCAGCATCCAAGATGGCGTCCTGAAATGTCTTGTTTTGTCCACATCGCAATGACATTCCGTTGGCTGTCATAGAAGAGGAAAGGAACCAGAAAATATTTCCATTTAAGAAGCAGAATCGGGGGCAGCTGTAGCTCAGTGGGTAGAGCAGTTTGACTAGTGATCGGAAGGTCGCTGGTTCAAATCCAGGCTCCCCTGGGTAGAAAAATTCTGAGGGAGGGCTCACGTCTGGACCGACCCATTGTCTATACCATGGCAATACCCTTGACGACTGCATATTCACTGGGCCACATAACCACAAATTAATCCAGAAAGCTAGACAACATTTTGAGCTATCTGATAATGACATATTATGACTTTTGAGCCTTCATTAACGTTGTGAAACAGCTGTGGTTTGGTTAGGTTTAGGTACCAACACTACTTAGTTAAGTTTAGGAAAAGAAGATCCTTGGGGTTTTCATTATGTTACTTCTATAAGTCATGACCCAACCAACCACCCCCTCACACATCCACCCCTGTCTCAGATTTGTCTGGCTCTTTATATAACTGCACTAGAGGGTCGCCTCCAAAAATATGGTACTAGAAGGGTAACTACAGCATCAAACAGACCAGGCTGTGAGAACAGACTGAACTACCAAAGGATATAACGTTACTAAAAATAATTCTTAAAAGGTCATGAAACACAAGCAGTCAGACGATCACACACACGTGCTGGAAACAGCTGATAGAAATGATGGTCAAAACTACAAAAGCAATGCTTAAATTCTAATAAACTGAAATGAATTACCGCACTGTGTTGTTGTAGGTGAACCTGGACAGCAAGACGAGGGATCTGACCATCCAGCTGCTGCAGGCTCCCTCTCACACCTCTCTGTCACATGCACAGAAACGCATCTACTCGCTGCTGGACACAGACTGTTATCCCCGCTTCCTCCAGTCCAACATCTACTTCTCCTTACTCCAAGAGGCTGATTAGCCTCATGTTGATGAAACACTTGGACTCAGGACTCCTGTGTCCAGTCTTTATATTGAGCTAATCACATCCTGACTCCAGCTCTGTATTTAACACACAGCAGTAAGTCTGATACATATCTTTTAAGCCACATTATCAAAAAGATACATTTCCCAAAATGTTATACTATTCCTTTATCAGGCTGCTTGTGGGCTTTGAGCTGCAGCAGTTGGCCCTGAGAATTTAGTAGAACTCTGCTGAGTCAATTTTCTTTCCGTCACTTCAACATGACCCGTGAAACTATGCAGCTCTCCTTGTAATCATTAAACATCTTCCATGTAAGCAGCTCGTGTCTCCATGGTCCTATCAGTCTCGGAGTTTCTCCTGCTGACGGAAAGGAAAAACAAGTTCTACAAGAATGAGCTGTTTGCTGAAAAGGTCATAGTACAATGAAATGTAGTTATATGGCAAAGATGGTAACCTGAGCTTATTGACCCGGACAGGTTAAATTGATACACAGCTACAGGGAAGTTGTTTTCAGCCTGCCTCTGAATACTTACTGTTCAAACTGTGTGCACATGACACACTGAGAAAACAGTCTTAAATAGGTTGTTTCTAATGAAAGCTGTTGAATAGCATTTTCCTGAATGTTGGGCCTAGAAAAACAGAAAAAAAGTGCTTGTCAGCTTTGAGTTTTAAAGAGAAAGAAATAAAATCCTGTTTTTGTATTTGATCTGTCTGTTGATTCTTCAGTGTTCATGCAGAGATGGAGATGAGCTTTGG
This sequence comes from Spondyliosoma cantharus, assembly GCA_900302685.1. Classification (NCBI taxonomy): domain Eukaryota; kingdom Metazoa; phylum Chordata; class Actinopteri; order Spariformes; family Sparidae; genus Spondyliosoma; species Spondyliosoma cantharus. The sequence continues at coordinate 32,249 of OMLP01022719.1, read as the reverse complement.
CAGTGGATTCACATCTTGCTGGGGCTGCAAAAGGTCCGGCAGTGTGACCCTGACAACCTTTTCCCAAAATGATAATAACAAAAACAGCACTAATTATTATTATTATTTATGAACATGTATTTTATGAAGTTACACAATCTAAATATTGCCGTGTTGGTTTTATTCCCAGATCATGATTAATGTTGCTCCTGGACCTTCAATGAAACTGACCAATTAAGTTTTTTTAATGTGGTAGCTGGGCAGAGGTTATCCTTAAAACACGTGTCTAACATAGTGAAATGGTCTATTTTAATCATAAACATGTTTACCTAAATGATATATGAAGTACTTAAGTTCTCTAAACCTAGCCAAACTGCAACAGATAACTGAAAAGAAAATAATAAGATCACTCAGTGTAACAATATTAAATGAACAGTATAATATGTTTCCAGTGTACAAAAGTGTACTGGGTGAGAGTCCTGTCACCCACTCAGCAACAGGGGCTCGCTTCAGATGTGGACTTGGTCACTTTTTTTTTCTTAGGTTGAAGTGATGGTCATTGAGCTGTTGAACATTGATTATGATTTTGCTTATACTGTATATCCAGGAACAACATCAACAGGAGTGGCAGAACTGTGACATCAAAACAGTTGCATTGATGGTCCACCAAACGCAGCGATATGAAATACACCCTGCAATACTCAAAAGGTACACTTACTAGCTATTTCCTGACCATTTTAACCTGTGTTCATCAATATCAAGTTTGCTCAGTGGGCAGCACCTAAGTGTATGGTTTTAGGTTTGCTGGTTAAGACTGTGAGATGCAGCTGATAGAGCTCTAAAAAAAAGCTACTTGAGTGAGACGTTGAGTGAGAATGATTTTATCATAAGAACATCATTCTGGTCTCTGTACAGCACCCACGGTCCTCATTTATAAAACTGACCTACAGGATATGAGAATATACTAGACATTAAAACTTTTGGAGAATCCCATTTGTAACTTACAGATCTCTGATCTCTAAATCTGAAATCACTGTGATCTGGTCTTCCAAAATTTTGATTTCCTCGTTTGGTCCTGGCTATTCCTGGCTAAACCCTCATTTGTGCTTCATTAAATGAGGGGACATCACAAGGCAGGAGCTTAGGTCAGTTTAAGTTGATTTGAGATTTACAGATCACATATAAAATATCAATGTAGTGAGTTTTCACTGAACAAGGTGTCTGCAGCGCTGCTGCAAATGCCAATGATTCGCCATGAAACAGGAAGTTGCTGTAACTTGACTGTACATAGTTGAATTTGCCCCAAACTTCACAACTGATCACAGTACTTAACCCTGAAGAAATGAACATAACAATATTTAATTACAGTCATAGTGTCACCTAGTGCTACAGTAACAGGAAATGACATGTCTCTATACCTGTATGTACTCCTACGAGCAGACTGACTGAATCTACGTCAGAATTTCTTCAGAAAATGCTGAAAGCCTTGATGATGGTGTTTGGTGAACATGGGTCGACTTCATTGGCTGGCGTTGCAACACTAAAAAGGAAGTTGTAGTAACATGGCTTTACACTGTCAAATCTTCCCCAATTTCACATGCCTCATCACAGTCCAGGCCTGAGGACTTTTTCATGCCTGTTAGGAGGTATAGTCATAGTGCCACCTACTGGAAACAGGAAGTAAGCCTTTTGTGACAAACATTTAATTTACGATTTACATTAAATATTTGCCACCACTTCATTCCAGTAATTCTGTTGAAACCCACCATCAGTTGAGAGTCCATCTCAGTGAAGTCCACGTTTAATTCACCCCAAATATTCATATTTGTGTTGCCAAATACAGAATACTGACACACATACTGATTTTAAGTACATTCTATCACATCATAAAGGCACAATTCAGAGGTAATATGGATGCCTCCCTGCAGACTCTCAACTTCCTGGCCCTTACGGAGACCTGGATCACCCCAGAAAATGCTGCCAATCATGCTGCCCTCTCAAGTGCCTACTCATTCTCACACTCCCCGAGACAAACAGGTTGCGGAGGAGGAACTGGACTCCTCATCACTCCACCTGCCCAGATCTGTACTTGAATTCCACACTGTCTCTGTCACCCTTCCTCTGAAGCTCCTGGTCCTCTCCGTGACTTCTTTGATGATATGGACGCCCTCCTAAGCTGCTCCCCTGACGATGGCACACCACTCGTTGTCCTGGGTGACTTCAACATCCACCCAGAGAAGCTGCACTCATCTGAATTCATTGATTTCTTCTCCACACCTGACCTCACACTCTCCACCCACCCACCGGGTCGGGAACGAACTTGACCTTGTCTTCACAAGGTCCTGTAGTACCTTGGTACTCTCTGTTACCCCACTCACTGTGTCCGACCAACACGCCCCTAAACCTGACACGATCACCACTCGCCACAAGCTGAAATCCCTCTCTCCCTCCACTCTCTCCTCAACTGTTCTTTCCTCACTACCATCCACAGAACAATTCTAACATCCACAGAGGAAGCCTCTGTTATCCTCCCTCTCCTCCTCTTTAGACACTCTCTGTCACCCCTCCTCCACAGAAGATGTTCACACACTAGCTAGTCTAACCGTGCCACCACCCGTTCCCTTGACCCGATTCCCTCCTCTCTTCTCCAAGACATCCTGGGGAAAGACTGCCCTTGCATGAACCTGTCAGTCACTGTCAAGGACGTCACAGTATCACCTTCATCAACTGTGAGGAACCTGGGCTCCCGCCTGGACTACTGCAACTCCTTCTTGGCTGGACTCCCAGCCCATGCCACTAAACCGTTGCAGGCTATCCAGAACGCTGCAGCGCGCCTTGTTTTCAATCTACCCAAATTCTCCCATGTGACCCCCCTCCTTTGTGACCACCACTGGCTTCCTGTTTCAGCCCGTATCCAATTCAAGACGATGGCTCTAGCCTTCAAGGCCATCACTGGAACTGCACCCATCTACCTCCAAACACTGGTCAGACTAAATGTCCCAGCACGAGCACTTTGCTCCACTACATCAGCTGGCCGGCTGGTACCGCCATCACTTCGCTCAGTGAAGTCATGAAGTGCTCTGTTCTGGCGCCTCAGTGGTGGAACAAACTCCCAACCAATGTCAGGACAGCAGAGTACCTCGCCATCTTCTGCAAAAGACTCAAGACTCATTTGTTCAGACTTCACCTCGACCATGCATAGCATGAAATTGTTTCTATTTCTTCTTTCTTACTTTATCAACATTGATATTTTGTTTTGTGGTTTCTTTCTTGTGACAAATTGTAAGTCGCTTTGGACAAACGCGTTTGCTAAATGCCCTAAATGTAATTCTGGTATGTATACTTGAGTTTCTTCTATGAGAACTGAACAGCACTCTGACTCAACTCGAGAAATGACCCAAAAGAGATTGGATAGCTGTTGACATCTGATAAGGAGCAGTTCGTCATGCTTGGAAAGTCAAGTTTCTGGGTGAGTTTATTTGGCACACAAAGAAAAATATTTTCTCACCTAACCAGGTAGTGTATTACCATAGAGATATTAAGTTTTATTGATATCTGACCCAGACAGTTGTACCTTGGAAGTGAAGGAAAATTCTCCAAATAATCATCAGCTTTCCTTGGCACTACTATTTTGGGAAGAAGAGTGTTTCCATGGCTATGTGCCCATAAGGTGATGTCATAGTTATATGTTGTTCCAATGGTGATGACTCAAGCTACTTAGGAACCTAGAAGCTTTTGTTTTTGCTATTGTTAAAGGTCTCAGTGTGCTTCAAACAAACTAGGTCATAACTGTGTCATAGGTCAAGTCTTCTTCTGGCTGTTTGCAACTGCCTCCCTGTCTTTTGTGTGTATTTGTAGTCTAATCACCATGAATCATACATGGGTAAAAGATAAGGGCCCACACTTTCAAACAGCCACAAAGAAAATGTATCTTGCTTCACCAAAAGTGATGGGAGTAGTAGTAAAAGGGTCTCACAGAACCTTGGTATTTGAACTGGATGGGCATAGTTTTTTTGGTCTCACATCTATGTGCATGGAAAGTGATATGTCTGCCTTTTAAGATCGTTCGGGGGTTGTCGGTCAGAAAACCTTTAAAGGGAAACTCTTGCCAAAATGCAACATAGGCTTTGTTTGTGAATGTACCCGAGTCAAACCTTCGTGTAAACGCATAATTATGACGAAAGAGGCACTTTTAAGATTTACCGTATTTTCGTTTTCAGGTCAAAATCATTTTCAATGGGAGTGCTAGGGGAACTTTTATGATAGCATCAAAATCGCTATTTTTAAAACACTGAGAAGGCTCGACACAACATGAAACTTTGCTCATAGTATCACCAGGGTCTCTACACATGAACACGAGCATTGAGAACATTGTGTACACAGACTTTACTAAAAATAAAGTTTTTGAACAACTCACCTTAGCAGTTGCTTCTTCCACTAGCCGTCGTCGTAGCAACCGAGCAGTATCGATCTCAGAATGCAATGTAACATGGAGGACAGTTACGTTGGAACGCTACTGTCTTCTGGCAACAGCTATCCACGCGATATCTCACATGACTTTTCCGGCTTTTGATTTTAGTATTATTTCTTATATGAGGCTTTTTCAACTTCAAGGTCAATATTGTTTTTCGCTAACGACATTTATATGGAACTAAGCTTTAAGAGTGTTCCACCTTAACTCTCCTCCAAGTTACGTCGCATTTGGAAATCGACACTTCTCCACTGGGAGGACAGCGGCTAGCAGAACAAGCAACTGCTAAGGTGAGTTGTTCAAAAACTTTTTTTTTAGCAAACTCTGTGTACACAAACAATGTTCTCAATGCCCGTGTTCACGTGTAGAAACCCTGGTGATACTATGAGCAAAGTTTCATGTTGTGTAAAAATAGTGATTTTGATGCCATCATAAAAGTGCCCGGAGCACTCCCATAGAAAAATGAGTTTGACCCGAAAACGAAAATATGGTAAATCTTAAAAGTCAGACCTCTGTGGCAGCTGCAGGACTGAGAAAAAGCTGACCAATCCGTGCTATCCGGCCCGAATAGAAAGAAAATTGGATGCCTTCATGTCTCATTCTGCCTACGCCCCCCTCTGTCCCTCCCTCCTCCGCGCGTGCACTTGTCACGTTTCACTGAAATATTCAGCACACTCCTCTGCAGAAATACGGAGTTGCAGAAGAAGACGTTCATTTGACCCCAAAGAAGAAGAAGACGTTCATTTGGTTACAATGGCAGAGAAAATGCAGCCAGCGTTACTTGTGTTGTAAGAGTGGCAGTAGGGTTAGGGTAAGTGCGTGAGGTGTGCGTAAGGTGTGAGTGGGTGAACGTACGTGCAGATAGTGAATGAATGAGAAGGTGGAGGGGCACACTGAGCAGCAGTAGTAGCGGGTAAAGTGTACAGTACATGCTGCAGTTGTCTTTGAATAAACGTGACGGCTCCCCGAAAGACCGCAAAGCTCCCTGGCATTATTTTACCGACCAATGAACACGTGAAAGGGGGTTCACCCTGAAGGTAATCATAACTTCGGCAGAGAGGAGGTGCCACTTTCAAATCTTGCTAGCTCTCTTGCTATCTCTCCAGGTTCGTAGACCCTAGCCTTAATGTAATTCCGGTCCTACGTGTTGAAATACAGTCAGAGTCAAGTGGTTACAAGTAAACCTAGATGTCTACAAATCACCAAGACTATGCCTGTGTCCAGTTAGACTGTAGCAGTGCATGAGCCGATCAGCTTTTGTGCAGGTGATGTCACTGCCCTGCCAGACCTTATGCTTCATTACGAAACAGAAGGCGGTGAACCAGCCTACTGTCTGATAATACAAATCAGTTTTGACTGTGGTTACAGTAAGTGTTGGTGCTTTATTAGCATTCCGCAGGCGAAAATGTGTGGGTTTCGGTCTGATCAGTTTTAAAAAAGCACAAGAGAGATCATTCAAGGATGTCATAACTTAGTTTAATTATTCTGAGTGGGTAAGTGCCCTCATTTAACCAGACATCTCTAATTACTAGGCCGATGATATTCCTTATGTCAACCACCCTCCATTCCATGTCAGGTTTCTACAAAGTCAGGCACTAACCCCTTAATAATATAAATGACAGTAATTGTAAGCCTGTTGAATGGCTGTAGATTGTAGGCTATTGGTCTTCTTACTTCTCATGTGCAGAGCAAGAGATTGGTTGCAGCAAGATAGACTCAAATATTTAATATTATAAATATAAAAGTGCTGGGGGTGAATTTAGAGGTTCATTCATTCATTATTATATGTACTTATATGAGGCATTTGCACTTAACTCTTAGATATTTTCTTTCAGTTGGTTGTTTTAAACCTGTATATATTTTCATCTGTATATATAAGAAGAGACAATATAAACAGCCAAGGTTCAAATGATGTATTCTGTTACTGTCACATGTTGACTGGGTATGTCAGACCACACTTACTACTGTACTGTTCACAATGCTGTTCTATTGTATTGTTTCAGTATATGACTTATTTGTATGCTCAATATCTAGGCAGCTGATGACATTTCCCACAACTACACTCGCCCTTCTACCATCAGCATTTTGTCCGGGTCAGCCGAAACTTGTCGGACTGACAAATGTGACGATGACGTTAAGAGAGTCTGCTCAGATTGATCACCAGCAGAACAACCCAGACCTAGGCTTCATTGTGACTGCAGCCCGGACTACTGCTAATACAGTGGTTCTTGCTTTTGTAGTTCTAATGAAGGATGGCGTACACATATGCTTAGAGTAACAATAACAAAAAAACATCGGAACACATTTCAGTCATCATGGCTGCATTATTAATCGTTTTTTTTCCTTTGCTGTGTTTCACTGTTCTCACTTCTTATAATGAAGCAGGCTTTGCTGCCGCAGAGGCCGAGCTTGACAGCTGCCTCTGGGACGTATGTGGTGCACTATTACCTATTGTTGTGGTGATATTCCAATTTTAACGCACTTAACGGACAAATACTGTAGGATCAGAGGAGATAAGTTCAGGATCACTGCACAAAAAAGTATAATCTTTCATTCTCCATCAGGGAGATTATTCTAACACCCTCCCAACACGTTTTAACTTTTGGTGTGATACATTAAGCTTTGGTATCAGATTTTAAAAAGCTTTTATTCAGGATGATGACGGTGATAAGATATAATAACACGCGTCCGAGGTAAATCAGAATGGTTTAAAAATCACAGTGGTGCTTCCCTCTCAGATTCTCTTCTACAATTATTTATCTTTTTCCGACACTTTCTCATACGCATTCAGTCACACACACATACATTAACAAAGGGGATAGAGGCCTACCTATCACCTGAAAACTACCAATCAACAATGAGTCACCCAACACTTTATCAGATAGTCATCGTAGCGCCACTCTTCAATCTTCTGTTTTTCACTTCAGCTCCCAGCACAACGCTGCCCGGGAGCAATTTCACTGATAAAACACCACGGGGGAGATGAGTATTAACAAAGGTGACTCATGCTTCTGCAACCTTCAAGGCAAATCATAATTCCATATTTCATTTGAAAGGATGTTTCACTAATTTTGTCCTTTTTAAATGCACGCTGTGAGCTGTCTTTGAAGTCTCCCCTCTGAAGCCTGTTTGTGTCGGTCGCCTGCCACTGATCTCAGACTGTGAGTGAGCTACTACAGCGGCTCCGCTGATAAACATGACTGGAGGAGTTCACTACGAGATGCTGAGCTGTCAGCGGCAGCCTGCGGTGCTCGTGTGACTCTCGCAGCGGGCGGCCGGACACAGGGATTGGTTTGGGAGATTACCCGGGTCGGAAGTGTGGGGTTTGTTTTGATTTGTGAATTAATGAGTAAAAACCTGTATTAACCCTCAGGGAGGTGAACCCACTGCACACTATCTGTTTATAGATTGACACTTTTTAAAAGCCGCAACAACTTAACAAAAAAAATCAAACGTCCAGTGAAATATCCTTTGGTAGAAAAATGATCACAGACCAGTTTGTGCTGTGTGCAGGTTTGATGTCCACCTACAGGACTGAGTGCTGAGTGTTCAAACCTCCAAAATTTAATAGAATAATTTTTGCTTCCATTTGTCAGTGCCAAGTTTAAAAAAATGTACAAGGAAGCTCAAATGGATAGTTTTCGCTTATTACAACTTGCATTTTACATACAAACTTTTGTCCATTAAGCAAAAATGGTAATAACAACTAACACTGGACAGTGGCCAAGATAGACCAACACTAAGCTTTAACAGGGCTAATGTTAAGCTAGCTGTTGACACCCATAGATACTTTCTTAAATGCGGGCCGGCTGCTTCTTAAACGACAATGTACTGTTCTATTTACACACAGGTTTAGCACAGTGATATTGGAGCATGTTGCCCTAGTACTGTATACCCAGGCCCATACCTTTAAAGATATTGAATGTTCAAGAAATTTCGACAGGCCACAAGAGTGCAGGGCACACTTGTAGCATGTGCAGGTATTGAGTGGACGTGAAGCAATGTATTCTTCAACATAAAGCTGACAATTATCAAACCAAGTATTTTGATTAACTTATTGTGGTAATTGGGTGCATGCTGCATGTCTGTCCTTGTACTTTACTTAACTTAACTTACAATAACAAAAATCCACCAACTGTCAGTAGCAGAAATGTAATATTTAAATAATGCAATTATTAATACTAACAGACATTAGCAGTCTGAAATCTGGGGTCTGCAGCGGTCACAAAGGACTGTAGTAAACTTGACGCACCTTTTTCAATTTTGATCACAGCAGTTGGATAGTAAGATTTTTTTTTTTTTTTTTTAAAAGTCAAGTTAGCTTTCTCAACAGTTTGTTATGCTATAGTTTTATTGCAGTTGGGCAGCTGAATGAAAGCTGCTGGAAAGCTGCTGGAATGAAAAGGTATTAGAAATATAAGATGATGCATCTTTGTCTCACTTCCTTCCAAACCAAGTGCTAGTCAGATCATACCACTTTTGTCCACAGGGGCCGCCAGAATCAACAACAAAGAAAGAAAATTCCTTGTAGCTGCTTTAACTTGCCCAAAAGTGATCATAACATATTCATCAAGTTAAGTACTAAGACTAACACGAGCAGTTCAACAATTAGGCACGTTTTAAACAAACCACCAATGTTAGCAAACGGTAGAAACTGTTCAGACACTATCTACAGACTAACTTTGACTTAAAATACATGCAGTAGTGGTGTACACACATTCAAATGCAGTGACAATTGACTACCAACATTTTGTTTTACCTCCTCTTTCATTGTGTCCCCAGACCTCAGTAGTTTGGTGAGTACAAGTTTTAATAAATCTAGATTATCCATTAAGTTCTCTAGGGTTGATAATATGCCACACTGACCATATGGTTTCTGCTTCATACAGTCAATACCCCTCCACTCACTTTTCTATTGGATCCTTTCAGCTCGTGGCTAAAAAAACATATTACCATCTTAATGGACATTTAGCAAGAGAGAGCTGCCAGATTTCTCAGACAGAAGCAATCGAAAGAAAAAGCTATTTCCAGAGACAGATACTCCAATGTTATTTCACCAATAAACAGCAATGCAAAATGTCGATGGGTTGTCAATAATGTAAAGGCCAGTAATTAGTGCTGTGCAGGGGAGGCTTACTTGTACTTAGCTGACAATTATGGGCCAGAGCCCCATATGGATTTCTGCTTCATCATGGAAGAGCAGGGTTCTGCACCTTCTTACAGCACACGGTTTGTACCTGATTTAACAGCTTGAAACTTTGCAGAGGTTATTTCTCTGCCACTGCAACACTCCTGTTTAGTGTAATTATGCTCAGATATTTGCAAGAACATTGGCACACCTGCAACCTCGCTTGTTAACGGATGGAACATTTCAAACTGAGGCTTTGTGCATAAATGTAAGTGTGGAACCTTGTATGCTTTCTTTATCAGTGTCAGGTGTAGCGTTGATGGTGGTGTGGGGTGTGCATCAATTATGCATGAAGTTCCATTGTCATCATTATAAAAATGATGAAATGTGCAGTTCATGCTGAAGAGTTGGCTATGTACACGTCCAGCTGATGTAACATTAACATTAATGTAATTTTGTTTCTCGACACCCCTTTTTGTCTCCACCAACTCCTGAGGAAAATGTGTCTCTTTAACAGATAAATGCTCTGCTAAACTTCACCAGCTACTTGCTAAATGTGTCTGCATGCTGTTTCATGCCGAGCAGTGGGCATACAGTGGAGTTTTAAAGATGTTTAACCGAAAACAGTCGTTACCGGTCAATCCAAATCAATGAACTGAAAGATGCTAAAATGCTGAGGAGGAGCTGTGGGAATCTGCGGAGTCGGGTGATAAATCTCAGGCTGTGAGAAACCCCTTACCCTCACATGGTGTCCTTTATTCCAAGTGATCATAGCTGTTTGGAAACAATATTCTCAAGTTCATTCTCTTACTTCCAAATAGATTAGTCTTATTCACCTTCACCTAAAGAAGGCATTGTCAGTGTGAGAGTGAGATATGGAGCTGCACACATTCAACATTTCACCACTTGCCATTGTTTCATTAATTAACTGGTTTTAACATTGTGCGCTGCATTTTTTTAATACCATTACAGAACAATCATATATTGATTTTTTATGGAAATATAATGTAATATACTAATAATAACATTTTTAAATAGTCCATATACAATATATTCGATTCAATAAATGCCAATACCTTGTCATTGTGCTTCAACAACATATTACATATATAATATGATAGATTGCTAAAATGTACTGATATGTATTTGAAAATCTATTACCTATACAAGATAATATATTTTCAGAAGATAAATGGTAATATTTTTAACAATTTATGAAAAACAGCAATGATTGTTATATTTTCAATATAGAGATATAATATATTCAGTAATACATTGCAGGTACATATGTCAAACATAAGCCTCTGACAACTCTTCATATCAATGTAATATGTAACTACAAGGTAAACAAAATGTTTAACACAAATGATGAAAAAATATGATTATATAAAAGAATGTAATATATTAGATGTGATACGTACTGTATGGAAAAGTACATCTCCATTGCATCGGGGTATGAATATGATCAGTATCTACTTTGTTCAGTTAATTTTGAATTTAAGTGTGTATTTAGAAAAATCTCTTTTGAATCAAGTCATGTCCTTTATATCCACTGGTCTTTTATTTCTAAGGTTCTCTGTATAAGCTTCTGGTGTCTGGTGTCACCTCTTTACATCTGTTAGTCACCTTTGTGATGGTTGTATAAGTGCAAAAAATTGATGAAAAGAAATGAAAAAACATTCAAACTAACATTTTTTGTTCTCTAGCTCTGCTGATAGAGAAACAAACCTGACCAAAACTACTTCAGGCGAGATTAACTGTAGCATTATGTCCCACCAGATGAACGAGAGGATCACGGGAAACCTGGAGTACAGTAACAGCATCAGCTCTGCTCAGTGTTGATAACTGTCATTAACTTCTCAGCATAATCTCCTCACGCTTCCTATAAAATACCAATTAAACCTCTGTTGAGAATTTTATGCTGGATGCTTTCTGCAGCAGCTGTAGGCCTGCACGGTCATCACAGCCCTCCCGATACACAATCAGTGCCGCATCTTCAGATATTCAAAGTCACATCAGATTCACATCCTGCAGCCTGCTGCTGGCAGGACCCTGAGCTGTCCCAGGTGCCACTCTATATCCCTTGTTAGGCTTCACCTAATGAAGTTCATTGCCCAGCGTTGGGAAATACAGCCATTGAGTGCTGCTAAGCAACAGGCTCTCACGTTGTTCTCACTAAAATCACCTCCCCAGAGAAACTGACACCACTTGGCCTGGTGTGCCCTGCTGCCTCTCTGCCAGCTGACTTGTAACAGGGACGTGTTTTGCTGTAGTCAGAGGGTCATCTCAAACCGATGTCTCGGGTGCGTTTTTTTTTTTTTTTTTTTGCAAGATGGAGACATGTGATGTCAGTCCCAGCAGGTCTGTGATTATGTTGACCCACAGCAGCCGTGCATCCTTCACTAATGGTCAGCTGGTCACCTCTCAGCTCCACGCAACAGCTTGTTCGTCACATGACCTCTGATGGCTGAAGATGGGGAACAGAAGAGACTGCAAACTGGCTCCTTCCACCTCATTTTTGCTCACGTCTGTTTTCATGGCAATTAATTCTGCCGCAGCTCATCGTTTACAAAAACACACGCAATGGCATGAGACTAATAAGGCCTTGTATTTACATAAATAATCTTATATATCATGTTTACTCGGCAAAAACTGAACATCTGCATGCATAATGTTATGGCAATCATGCAACTGAGTAGTCTCATGTTGCATATCATGTTTCTTCTTGATAACTCAGCTGCATGTTGCATTCCTTCCATTTACCATGAATTAATAATAGGACCGGTGACTGAAGGTGCTGTGAGAATTACAGCCCTCATCCTGCTGCTTTATTTGTTTCTTCCACCCTATGTAATTCTACTGTCACTGTGCTATCACGCTGTATTTGTTTTCCACCCTCTGGGGGTACCGCATTTAGTATCAGAGACACTACTCATGTATCAAAAAACGCTAGCGGACCACACACTGTGCACAAGCCGCCGACGCTGATTTCATGCTGCTGTTCCGCGGCAATAACTCATACAGGAGACCACACACTCCCACTCTTTCTGCAGATGGAATAAAGTGGTTGTGATAAGACCGTGTGGGAGTGCATTACAGTGCAGAGCTATACAGAGGGAAGATGATTGTCAGGGTCCAGCCAGAGAGAATTAACAGCAGGTGGTGGTGATGAAGCGGCACCGGTCATCTGCACTCTGACTTTACACACTGACAAATTACATAAAACACGCCAGAGTTTCATATGTGGGGTCTATAAGGGGAATGACGTGTCTGAGCAGAGTGTGTGTGACTGCGGGAGCACAATGCATGCACAAAAACAATAAGACGAGATGCCAATCCGTGTTGCTCGTCTGAGCTGCGAGGAGGAACACCGAGCACTTCGGCTGCCGGGTACTGTGTCATGCTGACTCACAGCCTGGGGCGGTCGGGGAGAGGATCAAAATGCAACCAGCAGCCAGAGGATGACGTGAGATAAATGTCAGAACTAGTGTTGCAGTGTCTACTTGAGTCCCAGAATGCTGTTAGATTCAAGTGATACAGTTCAAAGGTCTTGAGGAACACACTAGATCCCACTAGAGTTCCCCCCTCTCAAAAAGCCCATCAGAAAAGACATGGAAGCCAATATGGGACCATTAAAGGATGGTGGCTGACTGGTGATTGACAAAACCAAACACAACGATGCAGTATTCTTTCTCTCAATACATTTTAGACTTCCCAACCAGGTCCATCTGTTGCTGCTAAAGACTTCTAACAGAAGAATAGTTTGACATTTTCTCAAAATACACATATCCGTGCTGTTGCAGAGAGCTAGATGACATAATCGATCCCACTCTCATTTCTCTCTAACTGGAGGCAGGGTGACAGCCTACCTCGCTCACTCCTCAGTGAACAAATGCACTTATATTTAACACATTTCATCCAGTTTTTTTCCACTTGTACACCTGGAAGGTAAAACAAAATCACGATCCTTGGCTGAGTCCAGGGGCTCAGACATGTCTATAAAAACAGCAGGACGGAGAGGACCAAACAGTGTTGAGGGTTTTAGACTAGAAATTACAGCCAAAAAGTTGTGAAAATGACTTTTATTGATTTTATGGAACCCAAGTATATTTTCATGGGAGCTGTAGTGTTATGTAAGTTCACAAAGTAGTCATTGTTAACGTCACAAAGGATTCATATTTAAAAGAAAGTGCTGTAGCGGATGCCGATTTACCCTAGAATATGGAAGGAAACCTTTCAAACCGGCTTTAGTTTTTTTCAGAGTGATCACGGAAAGAAAGACAGAACGAGAGATTGCTTTGAATTACAGGTGCTAGGTGAACAGAGACATAACATCATGACAACGACAGACTCGCCGAGACTTCTCTGAGTTTCATTATCACCTTCAAGTTGTCTTGTGAGCAGCAGAACTAGCTGTTTCTCTCTGGCCTCCTCTACAGTGAAAGGCAGCATGATTGGTGTTAATCTTGTAATTTCACTTCAGCAAGCAATTTCAAGAGATCTTTCAAGTGCTCCCTAACTGAAGGGCACAAATATAAAGTCAAAATTTTATAAAAAAAAGCATCATGGCTATTCGTTTTATAAAAAGACAACAGCTAAGTACAAATTAATGAAATTAAAAAAGCAGAACCAGTTCATTTGTTGGGGACCATTTTCAGCCTTGGAGTTTTATAAAGGATAGTTGCCTTGGCTCAAAGTAATGGCTGTGTTTAGTCCCGGTGCCAGTGTTAACACCACTACAACAAAATCCAATGAGGCGAGGAAAACGAGCAGCTTAGCCAGATGTATTTCAACCGGTTTATTTGGAGGTAAACTGAAAGTGAGTGGAGCAAAAGATTTGGTGATGGTATGCAATTATTGTAAACAGTGATGGATGTTCAAACTGTTTTTTTGGCATCATTTGCTTTCTAATTTGGATTCATCTGACTTGACGGGTCTATTGTCTCATCGTCCTGCTGCTGCTCGTGTTTCCTGCCCCGCCTGACTTCTCTGAGCGATCCCAGCAATAAACTTGTTAAATGCGAGTTTGTTTTAACCTTTGATAATGACAGCCTAGCTATTATAATAACATTCTAGCTGTTATACTTCATATTGCCCTTAAATGCATACATATCAGATGTCTCTCTTTTGGACCATGTGGAGATGATTAAGTTTATCTCATCTCCATCAGGCTTCTCTCTTCATGTATTAAACAACAATTTTAGCTCAGCATGTGTGTTATAAAATCTTAATTAATTAATATTTCAGTGAAACAACTGCATTAATATTCCTGGATTATTGATAAGCAGAGCCCTTTGCGGTGGTGTCCTTCATGATATTTTTATTTTCATGAATAGTCATGTCTGATACAGTATGAAACTGCCATATCAAGGTTTGGAGTTTTAGTGATTTAAAGTAATGACAAGTCCAAAGCGTTCTCTACCTGGATCACTGCTTCTATCAAATATGACATTTATATTGGCATTCAGCGCAGGTATGTTTTGCCAGCGAGTTAAAAAGGTGTGCTTGTTTTATTAAGAGCAGGAGTTCACTGTGCACATTTGTTAGAGCTGGCGGAACAGGTGCATTGATAACATATGTTATTCTTGTATTTTGACGTCTGCAACCAGAAGAAATTTCAACAAGGACAGAGATTTTAAAAAGCCAGACATTAGAGCTGGTGCAGCCCTCAGAGATATGTAAAATCACACTTGTTTTCCTTGAAATCCGTCCCAACAAGCCCTTTATTCATATGGGATTTCTCCCCTCATCCTCTTCTCTCCTGCCACCGTTGACAACGCGGTCCCTCTCAGCCAGCTGCTTGAGACGCCACCTGGATCAAGCCCCCCCCGACTACAAAGAAGCACTATGGTTCATCATCCTCACACACACTGGCCCACTTGAAGCCGAAAGAGCCCACTGTGCTCACCGCTCTTCTCTGTTTCATCTGTGCTGGAGTGGAACAGCCAGTCGCCACTACTTGAGTCCTCTAAGAAAGTTAGAGGGGTGAGAGGAAGCCTCTCGGCCGTCCTGTGGGGCATTTGAACACATTCATCTCTCCATGATAGAGACTTCACTCTTCACACAGATGAGAAGACGCTCAACAAATGCTGGTCACAGGCCAGTGACGTTGCCAGATGGATAAAAATCAGGCACTCTGCAGAGAAGCAGTGCCGACACCATCAGAGGAAAGCAGTAGGCAGAGTGCAGTGAGGATAAATCGACTCCAAGTTTTTACAGATTTTGGTGTATTTCGCCCTGTTTACTTCCGATTACCCACGTTTCCCAGCTGCTGCCTCACCTCTGGTTGTAGCTCCCTGGATGATGCTTACCTCAGCCCTAGAGCTACGTGCTGTTTCAAGGTAGATAGCTCTTCAAGATGACTGACAAGTATGAGCCAGGGATTAGACCAATTTGAGGGGAGCACAGCAGGATTTACAAATGCACATTCTGCCTAAAGGTAAAGATACAGTAGCTTCAAGGATCCTGTGTGAGACGTGGCTCTTTGCTGTAATTTAAACACGTTACATTGCATTGCACCCTTAGTTTCAAGAGCACACCACTTTACATCTACTGCACATAATAAATACATGAAACATTTGAATCTGTAACCGTGTAAAAAAACATTTTAAAGGGAGAGTTCATCCCAAAATACATATTTTTCATTTTACCTGTGTTATTTTATTCATCTAGAATGTTTAGGTGTGAGTTGCAGAGTTTTGGAGATATCAGCCGTAGTGATGTCTGACCACTCTCAAGTATAATTGAACGAGAGGGCACACAAAGTGTGCAAATAATACAACAGCAATGTCCCTTTCCGGAAATCATGACCCCGTTATTCAATACAAATCTTGTTGGGAGCAGTTTCATGGAGGAACTATTTTCCTTCTGCCAAACGCTCACCAACCGGATCAATACAGAGAAAGGAGCTACTTTCACTTGTGGAATGATAAGATAAGATTTATAACTCTACTTTTTAGACGGCCAGATTTGAAAAAAAGGAAATGTCAAGGGGCTGGACTTTTGGAATGTTTCTCCCCTTTGTATATTAGTTTACACAATTGAAAAAATTAAAAATGCTCCTTTCAAACCTGGACTTTGTCAATTTGATTTTCATACATTCCCTCTCTTTAAACAGCCTGATAAAATAAGAGTATTATTATGCTTAGCAACAGGCACAACTAGTGAATCGGCCAACTTACGATATGATCAAAGGGCTGGAATGAGGTTGTTCAAGGGCCACATTTGACCCAGGGGCCTGTTGAATTGTTGTGCATTACAATAACCACCATCTATAAATGGCAAATTTATAGTTAATTAAACTGTCGCAACAAACAATGACATGCTTTCTAAACCTCTTATTAAGCAATTGTAAGAGTTAGAAACACCAGTTGCGGCTTTATAATGGCAATCTTAATAATGTTTACAGATGAGCGACACAGTATTTATTAACAATTAAAAAGTATTATGAACATTAGTTTTAACTTTACAGGAAACAGTTTGGTTCATGAAACATGTCATTGTTTGTTATCAGTGAAATAATTATTAAATCAACTTTGAAGAACTATTAATTTACCATTTAATAATGATGATTGTTATAAAGTGTTGCTAGCATTACAGCTAAACCAAGGAGGAGGTGTCTCTCCTACTCCACACTTCCTGTATGTAACAGAGGTGTTGTAATAAATGTTTTGCCACCAGCCTGAGCTGAGGTAATCTTTAATGACATCACCAGGCTTTTTTTTTTTTTCAGAAGTCTCCCATCAGGGCCACAGACGACATTATACAACTGTTTTTTTTTTTTCTCACAGGCTGAGTCATACTTCTTATGACTGACTTAAAATGGAAAGAGTTCCCTTTTAAGACGACGACAGCTAGACTTATTACAGTCCCATATATCGCTCTTTCAGACAAATAGTAGCGTGCTTCATTTGTTTTTTTTAGGATGAAGCTGTGGGGGCAAACTCTGCTGCAGCGATGAGACTTTGTGAGCACAGTTTACCCTCTGAGAAGTGGAAATAGACCAGCCGGCTCCAGCGCCAACGCCTCCCACAGAGAGCATCAGCACCACAGGAACCCATTCCCATCGATCTGTGTGGGGACCTCCATCAAGCTCCCGGTAGGACACTCCAGCAAAGTGAAAATAATCTACTCGCTACAAAAGTGCAAGTAGGGTGAACGGCCGGAATCATTTGTCAATGAGCAGCAGTCAGACGATACATTAACAGCTTCCCTGTTTTAAGAAGTGCGGCGAGTACAAATGCGGCTCAGCGTTCTCGGGAATGACTGCACACTGTCAAGATGTTAATTTACTGCACAGATTTGAGCTCGCAAACGGGGGACACGGAAATAAAATCTCAAGTGAACATAACCACAACACTACATTAATCATTGATAGATCTCACTGGATACGTGCAGGTAATAAAACATAGAGAGAGGAGGGGATAACAACGGAGGAATCCTCACTTATTCAGCAAATAGTCCCACTTGTTTTAATCAGCGTTCCCTCATTAAAGCACTAAATCAAACCGCTCAAAACTGCACAACACTATAATTCAAAAATCCAAACGCAAATACCGAAGTAAACAAATACGTCTTTCAGTGAAAGCCTTTTAATACTGAAACACACTCACACAGTTCATATTCATCAACCACTCTGAGCTTATGACTGGTTAAACGTTTCAGATTAATTGGAAGAGAAGTAATTAGGACAATGCTCTTACATAGGTTGCGCGTTAAATAATGAGTTTGGTGTTTAGCTGCTTCATCCTAATCATCCACAGCTATTCAATGTAGTGGCACAGGGGATTTGGCCTTGTGAGAGAAATGCTGATTGTTATACAATTAAAACTTTTGGGACTTCTCACCGTATCTCTTTACATGCAGATATGTACGTTATCTCACAACCTGCAAATCTCTCCATGGTAACGGCAGCGCATGCATGTGCGGCAGCCCGTACCTCTCTCAAATTTGTGTTTTTAACTGTTATTTTTTTCAAATTTGTTGCTGAAACATTGAAGAAAAGGATTAACAGCGATCGCTGCCCATGGCGTCTTTCGACCATCCAACCTAACAAACCAGACCACCCTAAGGAGGAGAGAGGAGAGATCCAGGATAAGAGTCACGTTAATCCAAGCTTGTATTTAAGGCTGCTCCTGGCTAATGTCTGGTCCCAGGACAATGAAATGGATAAAATGGGAGTCTGTTGTGTCCACATCTTTTGAAGTGAGGTGACCTTCAGGGGCTTCGTGGCTCTGTGAGGTGTTATTTCACCTATTATTAAATACATTAAAATGTATGTACACATAGGCAGGTTTCCATCCAAACAAAGCACATATTTCAATAGACTTTTGTGAACATTTGTGAAAGGAAATTGTGCCTAATTGTCTCTTTTGCATCTGCTATCGTTAATATTGGTACATTGAAATAAGCAGTGGATGGCGCCGATTTTCCAGTCATACGTGATGTAATTAAATGCATGCCAGTCGAAGTGAGTGACATATGACATTTCTGTTTGTGTTGTTATTAATTTGATGAACGTTAGAGTCATCTTCACTCAAAACAAGTCAGTTTTAGTACACTGCTAATTTTCCTATCGTCTTCTTCAGAGGATGTTTAAAGACAAGACACTATGCTAATTTTTTAGGTTCAAAATTGTATTTAGGCTTACTACTAGAATAGGTTTACATGCTTTAATGCTCAAAAAACACATCAGTCTTCTCATACTGTCCAGTGCTGGAGCATTGTATTCCCCCTCTGTCCTAAACACTCTGTTTTAGGTCCTGTTTCTTTTAGGCCTCCCGCTCCCAAATACCCACTCTGCTCTGATTGGTCAGCTCACACATGCCTCACAAGCATTGCTAATAACAACGAAGCAGCTGTGCTAAATAAATTCTCATGTGCCAAACTAGTCACTAGGCATAAATTATGAAAATGTCTGGTACTGTGGCGTAGTGTGATGTCAATAAGTCACAGACTTAAAGGCGGGACTACTGACAAGGTGTTTCAGGATCAGTGTTTTCTGTGGGAGAGAGGAGCTTCTGTTGGTGCAGACTTTTTAACTTTCTTTTTCATGCACAAAAACATAAATAACATACCGAAGGAAAGGAAAAGAATGAAAAAAAAATAAAACAAGTCTCAGGTAACAAGAAGAGTCCACCACACAATCAAATATTTCAGTGACTCTGTCCAACTTGTCAAGGTAGTTTACTTAAATAAAGATATCAACGTCATGGTGGTGCTGGAGGAAAAGTCAGGGGATCACAAAAGTCAGCGTGATTCATCCATGAAAACCTGCCCAAAGTTTCATCTCCGTCTATTATAGTCGCAGAGATATTCTCGTGTGGATCAAAGTGGTGGACAGACTGACAGACTGACATCGCCCCTGAGCCACACAGCTGAAAAGACAGACTCAAACCACAAAAAACACATTGTTCCGACTACCTCTAGCAGTATGTGAAAAGTTTTGCTTCAGTATATTGAGGTGAGTGGAATTTTGGATGTTGTGCTTACTTTACTGTGAGCACTTTGTTCACAGACCAGCCACAAACAGACAGTTCCAATAAAAACAGTTATAAACATGTTCTGTGGGCTCAGAGTAAAGAGTTTTCATGTTTGTTTTTCTTTTTTAGGTTGTGCTGCGAGCACCCCAAACAAAATTCTATGGTGGAGGCATGAATCTCAGACACAGATACCTCAAAAGCTATCTGCCTTGCTTGTACCTCTAGAGTTTTTTTGTAATTCTGGTCAACTAATCCCTAAAGAATAACCATATGTTGGACATTAATGCCTGGAGGCTAATCGTGCCTCACAAACAAGACTGAGAATGATGTAATGGTGCACTGTAGCAGAGCAAATTGCTGAGACCACTCTCAGAAATGTGTTTTCTGTAAAAAAAAAAAAAAAAAAAAAAGAATAGCTCCATTTGTTTTGCAAAAGATTGCCAAAAACAACATGGAATCAGTGAAAAGGTCATCATTAACACATTTTCATTTTATTCTGAAAATCTCTTCCTGCCGTTACACCATGAGAAACATGACATAAGCCGTTAATCCTTACATAAACACCTGTTATGAAACTCGGCGTCATGCATTATGAATGAGCAAATCAACTTGGTTTAAAATATGCTCGATCATTTTATTGACTGCTACTTGAGAGAGGAAGTCCTGTGTCATTGATGTATTGGAGATTTACATAATCCATACAAGTAATGGGAAATCTGATGTATTACAGCCCGAATGTCATCAGGAAATTCAGATGAGGTAGGCGGGCTTATTGACCCTCGTCTTGGTCTTGCTTTTGGATGCACAAATGAGAGCGGGAACAAAAGATACTAGGACAGCTCGAAAACTAACAAGTACCTCTCTTGGGGAATGAAATAACTCTCCTGTCTGCCAGGAAAAGCAATCTATAGTAACATTGTATATCCAGCCCTCCAATCAGAGCTTGTCAAGACACTACGCAGATGGACAATTCTGTACGTTTTCCCCTAAACTGAGCGACCGGTGTTCATACACTTAAACAAACAGCAATCGCTGTCCACATGCTTCACTTCAATCCACCAAACAAGCCCTGTCAAGATTACAGTGTGTATTATCAGCCAGAGGATGACAGCTGAGTGCAGGCAAAGTGACGATTTTAGGGTGTTGTCTGTGTGGTGTATCTGACAAATCATAGAGCATGAACGTGGCATGGAAATGGACCCTTATATACTACCACTTTATGTGCTATATTATTTCCTTCAAATCAAATGTGTTTCCTACAGCGCATCTCATTCATAAGTAAAATGTTTTTCTGTTCCGTGGAACCAGTTTGGATTTAGACAGATGTGTCCTGGAGTGGAAGTCAAAACACCGGTAATATGCAAATTGATGAATAAATGCAGAGAACACAATCTTAAGACGATGCTTGAAGTGTGATTTACTGTATGATCTATCACTATAACCACCAATTGGAAGTTATAGCTTACACACCTTTTTGTCAACCACTATATCATTTATAAATAGCCTTACACAAACCGGGATGGTTTGTGCCAACATGGTCTCTCTACCAACTCGTTAAACTCCGTTAAAGCAGCTCGGTCAGTGGCCTAAAGTTTGAAACTATGAAATTTTACCAGAAATTATGAAACGTCATTTGAAACTTGAGACAAAATAAAGCATGCTAACAAATGGTCTGCACTGTGTGAGATTTTGGTTAAGTTGAGGCAAAAACAACTACTTGGTAAGGGTTAGGAAGAGATCCTACTTTGGGTTAAAATTACTAGCGTAAGTTCTGTAAGTGATGTAACTAACGTCATGTAATGTACGTGACAACCATTATGACGTTTACGTACCTTCACTTACATAAACGTTACTTTTTTTCTTTTTTTTTAAATCACTTCTTGTTTTTTGGTCACAAACGGGGGACAACCCAGTCTCCAGAGGTAAAGTCCTGTAAATGATGCACCTAACCACCCCCTGACTGGTGCTTATACTACTGCACTAGAGGGGCACTAGCAAGTGACACTAGAAGGGTACATAGAGATTCAAACTTGGGCGAACCTGGACAGGAAGACTCTACAGGAAGATGATTAAAACTGCCCAGAACATTATTGGTAACCATCTACTAGTATCAGTGATATTGCTGAAGTGGCATGTCTGCACAGACCACAAAGGATACTAAAAGACAACACCCACCCCAGCCACAGTCTGTCCACTCTGCTGCAGTCTGGCAAGAGATACAGAAGTATCTACTGCCGTACCTCCAGACTACAGAACAGCTTCTTTCCTCTGGCTGAGACCCCTCAACAAAAGCATTTTTTTCCTTGCGTAGTATAAAGGGACTAAAACTTACATTTCGTTGCACGACCCTGTTTTGTAAAGTAACAATTAAATAAACCTTTGACCTTTAAAGTCTTCTTTTATTTAGTGCGTTGATTCCAAATGCACTCTCCTGGCACGTAGACTCGATCTAATGTGTGAATGCCGGTGGAAAAATCCTGCAGAGAAAGACGTGCTGTACTGTAAGTGGCAGTCGCTGCACAACGTAATGGAAACTCTGCCTGGCACAACAGGTCCAACAAAGACACGGCATCTGAGTCATCTTCACAAAGCAGTCTGATCAGAGAGGACAGGTGATTAATTGATCTGTGAGGATGGTACAAACTTGTGTAGCAATACAAAGCCACAGGATGTGACACTACTATTGTGTAAATAGTCATTCACTGACTCATGTGGATGTATTTTTTTTGTGTGAAAACAGTATTTTATGACCAATGTGTAACCAAGTATTACATTAAAGCTGCACTTGTGAATATTTTTGTCAACAATGGATCAAATAACTGTGTGGAATCTGAAAAGCTTTACTCATCGTGAAAACTGCACAGATGATTTTCCTTCAACTCTGCTGCCATTCAGAGTGTTTTTGAGCATTTTAGCTCATTGTTTTGGTCGACAAGCCCACAAACATCAACATCATTTCCAGCAGGCATAGTTACATTGAGCAACAAAAAAAAGGTTGTGATCGACCAACTGTATGCATGTACCTGCCTAACAGCAAATGGCGGACAGATAGATAGTAACCAGCTTAGCATGGTAGCCAAGCTTTTACAAAGCTGAACTGATACAGATATATACGTATATATTTTTAATCAAGAGTTGGTGGAGTCAATATTGGACCAGGTGGTTGGAAACAAATCCAAATAAATGCTAATGTTTATAGAGTCCTTAACTTGGAAAAAAGTTGCCTTCTCGTGACAAGTCAATGGGTTTTTGGTGCTGACACAAGCTAAATAGATTTTCACGATTCGTCCTACAACATAAAATATGTCAGTAAATGCTCCAATCTTGAATTTTGGTTGCTAACAAGAGGATAAATGAGACTACAGAGGTTGCGGGGGACATTAAATGTCATCACACTGAACAGGGAGAGACACAGAAACCTTTCTTACCTAAAGTTTCCAACCAAGTTTGATCAGCTTATAGTAAAGTGTGTATAGCCTAGTAGTCATATGTGCCTAATGTTAGCTTTTTACTTCTGGCAATTGCATGTACACATCAAAATCATATCAGTGGTGTCCATTTGCTGAACAAAACTTCAACATAAAAAATCCATTAATGCAGTTTAATGCGGCCTTAGCGTACTCAGATTACGTATTCGTTAACATTATCAGGAATGTGTAATCAAATACAAAAAAAAGTGAGAAGGCTCATTAATGTGGCATCTTTGCACTGTCCTTCCCAGAACTCGTATATCAATCAAACAGTACGTTAGGTATTCTGACAGCTTCTGTGATTTTCTCTTCCTCTAATTAACACTCTTTTCTTTTCCTGTTCAGATTGTTACTGCTATGCTAATATGTGACTCTATCATAATTTTTTCAGTGACACTGGGGATGTATGGTATCTGTGTGCCATTACATTTGTGTGTCTATTATTAAAAATGACATATTGACCAGTTTTAACATTAACGAACAAAGCGACAGACGTTCCAGCTGCAACAGCCTGTAAAATCAGCAATTATTTTAATACTCTGGAAACATTTTTCATTTGATTATTGTCTGTAGCTTTTTGTCTTCTTCATTAAAAAGTAATTATGTTTTTGTCTGCCATTTAATATTGCCTTAAAGAGCTGCCTGCCATGATTAAACGTCATTAGTCTGGGTTGCAGGAAGAGTTTTCCTAATGTCTGGAGTTATTTTTCAAAAAATCTCACCGGTCTCAGTCTTCAACACCCCAATATCAAACATACCCTAAAAAACCTGTCTACTGTATATACACATGTTGATATTTGCAGACATTTAGCAGACTTCACACTTCAGACTTTAGATGACTTTCACCTTTTAAGCTGCTTGTAGTCTCCCGGCAACATGAGCGACTCAACACCGTGAGACATCGAGATATACGAACACACCGCTGCGTGCTGCTGGTGCTTCTCTCCCTCCGAGCTGATTTGAGAATACCTTGCATTCACCACACGCTGTCATCACCAAGTGTCACATTAGGTTCAATTAGTCACAGGAATAAATGGAGTCAACCTGCAGGGTCAGCCCCGGACGGAGGGGTGCTGGGAAGGGGTCTGATCAGACCGAACGAAGTGGGCCCCCTCAAGACAGCTGCTGTGACATGTGCCAACAGTATCACAGCTGGGCTCCAGTCGCAGACATTTTTTTGCTCACACAGTTTGTGGAGGCATGATGATAATGATGATGAGCATATGAGCACGGATTACCACCAAGTTCCCTAAAACTGCAGATTTTACTGTGTGTAGCCTATTATCAATATAGTCAGATGAGGCCTCCAGCGTAGATTAGAGATGTTTTAATCCTTCATGAGTGTGTGTGTGTGTGTGTTTGTGTGTGTTCGTGTGTGTGTGTGTGTGTGTGTGTGTGTGTGTGTGTGTGTGTGTGTGTGTGTGTGTGTGTGTGTGTGTGTGTGTGTGTGTGTGTGTGTGTGTGTGTGTGTGTGTGTGACACATCAGATACCCAATTAAAGTGCAGACCTGAGATTCAGACTGTTGCATATACAGCAACTATTTCCATAACTACCGCTGCTGAC
>OMLP01022718.1:26142-76473 GCA_900302685.1 Spondyliosoma cantharus | reverse complement strand
GGCGTCGGACCTCGAACAAACCACGGTGCGCTGCAAAGTTTGTTTAAAGGCTGTGGCAATTAAAGACAGTGGACCGACACATTTATTTCAGCCTCTCAAACAGACGCATGTATCACAGCGGGACACTTGTTGTTCACTACGAGATGCACAAGACCCGCAGCAGCCCACAAACACCTGCTAAAAAGCAGCCAACTTTAGAGAATCATTTAATCATTGTGTCCCGTATGAGGACAGTTTTTTACGGATGCAGTCACATTGCATACCGCTAAAGATATGGTGCCCGTATGTACAGTGGAGCCGGAGGTTCATCCACATGCTGAAAATGTTCGATCCCAAGTTTGTGCTACAAGGCCGCAACGGGGCATGATGTCTCAAGCCAGAGGAAGCAGACTGGCTCGTGTTCCTGGCCAAAAATGTGTTAAATAGACAGCAAGCACACACCTGACGTCCTGTCTACCAACATCATGTCATGTTTACTATGCAATGCATGCAGATGTTTAATTTAGTTTACATATCTTCAGGGATATAAAATAGTTTTTGTAAACAAAAGGCACCTTTTGCAAAATAAAGTATTTAATGAAAGTTGTGTTCACACTTAATCAATACCAATATGGAAACTGATCTGTTTTTATAATAGCAAGCAACCTGACATGTTAAATTTATGTTTACAAAAGCATTTTAGCAAAAAGGGAGATTCTTCTCAAGTGAGTTTGAAGGTGCACTGTTTAAAATGGCAGGGGCAAGTTTGTTAAAAAATTTAAGTATTAACATGAATGCAATGCTTTTAATAATTAATTTGTAATTTGAAGTTTGTTCTTGAGAAGGAAAAAAAAATTGTTTAAAATCGTAAATCAAATTTGGTGTGAAAAAATCGGAGATTCAATTTTTAGGCCATATCGCCCAGCCCTAGTGTCAAGTAACACACACAAGAGTTATTTCATAGGGGGTGTTAGGCAGACCCATCCTCTTTTCTCCCATTGGATAGATGGACCCTCAATCCACCAAAGTGACCAATTAGAAGAAGTAGGTAGGTATGGGTGAATGGACTCTAAAAAGGCCCGCACACCAGAGAAAGGGGTGGTGGTAATTTGTAGATTTCCTAAGACAGAAGGTTTGAGAGGATTTCTGATAGAGCAGAGGGCAGAACATTGGGCATAATTTTACCATAGATTTGAGAACACCGGAGTGTGGCCGCACTGGTTCTGATGCAGGCTTGAGATCTGTTTCAATAAAGATTGCTCTATCATTCCACCCAGCCTTGCCTCCACAGAATTCTTTTATCATCAAACTACACGCCGACACCTTTGATGAAGACAGCCCAGAAACTACACTGTGTGAGCCACATCAATGACAAAGTTCAATAGTAAGTGGAAGTGAAGTGGAACATTTTTGTTTTTTTCTGAATCTATGGCTGCTACCTTGTTCAGAGAACCTTCAAGGATGACTTTTTTGGTAATATAAAATTTAATAGGAAATATTATTAATACTTTATATCTCTCAAAAAATCCTCATTTCACAGTTGCCAGCTCAGTTGAGCAGGTAGGTGCTTCTATGCCCTCCCTAGACCCTACAATAGCCAATGAGTGATCATGTAGACAAGTGAACCACTCTCTCTTCTTTGTCTTCTCTCTTGAGCCACTTACACACCAGCCTCCAGATGAATGATGCATCATGTAGCCAGTGAAATTTCATGTCCAGTGAGATAATGAGATTTTGCCCCTGCTACTCTCAGGCAGTGGTATTCTGAGGTCATAGAATCGTTTGTTTGTTTGTTTATTTATTTGTTTCTTTCTTTCTTTCTTTCTTTCTTTCTTTCTTTGTTGTTTTGGCAGGTGGCTGAATCATTCCTTAGAAAACTTGTTAAGTCTTCATTTTCAGCGATATTGTTATCAAATTTCCAATCCAATCCAAACAGTTAGCAAAAGGGTGTAAACCTGGGAAAAATAAATAAATAAATTGGTGTGTTCAAACTCCTATAGATTAATGCTAGTAGCACTTACAGAGCTTTAAACAGCTGGGGGGAAAAACAGTTTATAACATTTCAAAACAGCCCAAAACCATGCCTGTACTCTAAATGGTTCAACGGCAGCTTTTAATTTAGTTTGGGCTGGACTGGGATCTGTGTTTTAGGATAATCATACATAGCTTTCCAGGATTGGTAAAAAGGTTGATAAAAGATGTCTGGAGGTTTGTTAAAAACAGACTATAATCCGGTGAGGGCCTGGTTTGTGGAAGAGCTGAATATAGTTTATGTATCAGGCAAAGAGCAGTGGGCCTGATAATGATCCTTGTGGAACACCAACATCACCTCTCTGGAGACTGAAAGCAGAATTATCAAAACCAATGACAAGCAGCTTATGAAAATATTATTTTATGATCATCAGTATATAAAGACATGTAGAGATCTACAAAGAGTGCAGCACAGTGTTGCTTTCTACAAAACACTTAAGACAGACTCTATGCTTGCATCCTTGGAGCTTGAGCCTCATTTGGCTGTAAGAGAGAGGGTGGGGGAGTTTCACAGCAGGGGAGCCGTGTAAAGCAGGACCAAGCTATGGTGATGACCTCCCAAGCTGCAGATGAAAAGTTAATTTGAATATAATTACTTTCATCACCTGCTTTTGAGAATCACAATGCACTGACACTTGATTAATATGTTGGTTCTTTCTCTCTTTGTGCAAACCGTTGCTTTCCGGCCTTGAGTCAGTGATGTGTTTGACATTGATATACACTGGACACGTGGCTGAGCACCAGCTCTCCAGCATCACCCAGTGGGAGGGCACAAGTCAATACAGAGGGTGTGCACAGCAATAACTTGTCTCTCCTTTACATTGGGCATAGACCAAACACCACTGTGTGATAGAAGGGTTTGTCATGCCAGCTGGCATGCTCAAGGGCATCCAGAAAGATCACTGGGTCTGGTTTAGATATGTTCACTGTGTGTGCCTGCAGTCATGAACTTCTGTACCTGCTTATTCATTATTAATTCCTTCCTGGAGAAAATACATCATACGTCTCATACATTTGATTTAACGTGTTTGGTAGTCAAACCGTATGAAACTGGTATCTAACACAGATCATCACCTTATGATTGGAAAAAGTACACAGTGAATAAAGCAGTATGAAATAAAATGGAAAACACTTAGCGATACTGAGATCACAGCCATGTGTGAATGAAACAGACAATAGTGTCTGGAAGGATTTAGTTGCCGTCATCGAGCGAGCACCTCCATTGCTGTCAAATCTTCCCCAAGGTGTGTGAGAAAATAATCACGGATAAGAAAATACTCCGCATTCTCGCCTTTTGTTCTCTTAGCGCTTGAATAATGGCCAGGCCACTGTGAGAGAATTTCCCAGAGTAAATATTGCAATCTTTTCAAGAATAAGTTATGCATTAACTTCATTTTGACTGAGAAGTCTATAAATTGATTCCAAGGCTCATTTCTCGTTTTGTTGCCCTCAGTTAAGAAGTTTGATTTGAGCCAGAGTTTGGTTTAAATTCGGGTGTATTAGCATTTTATGAGCCTGTCGTCACCTAAATAGAGGCTTTATGTATGCAATTTATACAGTGACATATGCCAGTGCACTCAATAGAACTATTTATGGGGGTAAATGGGCATTTATCTCATAAGTATCAATATAAAACCTAATTTAATGACATAATGTTGGTGATTCCAACTGATATATAAAGAAATGTTCGACAAAGCTGTAATAGCACAGAGAGAAAGAGCAAGCAGGAGAAATAATGAAGTCATGAGGTTTCCAGATTAAAGTAATTCCTTCCCTGTGCTTTTTCCATCCCCTCCACAAAAGCCTCCATGAGCTCACGCTCTATTCTCCAGACGTTAAAATGTCTCTCATTTCTTCTCGCTAAGGAAGGGAAAGAGAATAGGTCCTTTTGCCATCATTAATCTGCTGACTGGCTTCTCCTCCTGCCCTAGCTCAAAGCAGACAGAGCACAGGCCGATTTAATGTGAAGTTAAGCGATGCTGAGACTGCAGTGGCAATCAGCGTAGAGCACTGATGTCTGCAGAGGCAGTGCGGGCTCTGCGTTAAAGAGCATCCATTAGCCCTCTTTTTAATGAAGCACATCTCATAATGATATTTATTCCTTTCTCTTTACCTCCACGAGAAGAAAGGGAACAAACTTCCTGGCTCATGAAGCTGCCATTCTCGGGTGTCAATAGCTGCTCGGGGACAGTTCAGCAATGGAAGCTGAAGCCACGAAGGAGCGCGGTGGTGCTTAGAGAACAGATGGCTAAAACACACAGCGAGTTCACACAATGTGATTTTAAGCATCACAACCAAAACGACAAAAAAGTCTGGATCATAGTTCACCCTTTTCTTAGCCAATCCAGGACATGTCATTACAGGTTGTATCGCTGCGTAAGGAAAGCAAGTATGTTTAAGAAGACACATAATGTGACCTTACGATTGAAGTTCAGTTCATTTGTCCTGTTGAAAAAAAACAGCTGTATAATGTTGGCTGTGGCTCAAGAGGGAGCTTTCTAAAGTTTAAAGTGTGTCACATTTTGTTTTAAGTTTGAGACTTAAATTAGTAACATCTGTTCCAAATGGGAGGTATGAGTTTTTAGAACTTAGAAGTGGAAGGTTCAGGAGGGAGATGTAAGAGGCACAATGGCGTTATGTGAAGCGCAGGAGCGACTTTGACCCATATTAGAGACTAATAGCTCTCTTGTGAGTCCCCTTCCTTCAGGTAGTGAAATGTCATTTTCTGGAGGCACCAGACAACTCTGTGCTCAAACATTTACAGCCTATTAGTAGAGAAAGTACAGTGAAATGCTACTCAGAGTCAGATGTCCTTCTTGCATCGGTTGAAAATGCAGTATTTTAAGATATGTGTTGTTATTATTTTTAGGAGAAATATTTGTTCTATTTTCATAATCCTTGTTTAGTGAATGTGTATGGTCTTTTAGTTATTGTGAAGATTTATCCAGGTTCCGCCAGAAAATTGTTTAAATGTAAATGTTTTGTTGTTGCTATGCTGGTTGCTATGGACTCTATCACTGAAATGACAGACTCCACATTTGAATCATTGTTCATGTTGTGTAGTAATCTGAGTTTTTATGTTATATACATGTTTAATAATGTTCTTTCAATAACGAAACAACAACAAAGATTTTAAGCTAAAATTATCTTAACTTCCTGGACTCTCCCAGTAATGACATATTCCTTCTGATGTGAGACAACAATGGCAGCACACATGGGGATCGGGCAGTGTGTATTTGCAGATGACAGTTTTTATATTAGTTTAGATACATCCCTAAGTAAAGAGATGCACTCAAAACAAAATATGTAATGGCATCTGTTACCTCATGTGTGGTTTTCCCTCTATTTCATTTATATATGCGAGGAGGCTGCACCTTCGAGGGGTTCAGCTGCGTGTACACTTTTTTTGTTCCAGTCAGTCAAGTTTTTTTCTTAACTCTCGGCATCGTCACCTGGAACGCTTTGAGGTCAGAAGGTTGGAAATTATAACGGGGAAATTCCAACTGGAACGCGGCGCCGGTACTGATAAGACTGAAAGCGCTGGGCCCAGACAGGGGCGACAAAACCAACAGAAGGGTGACAGAGCTGTCAATCAAGCGCAGTCTGTGCACCCAAACAGTCCCGAGCAGAGGTCTGATAGGCCAACAAGTGAAAACACCTGTGTGGGTGGACGGTGGGTGTGTGTGTGTGCGTGCGTGCGTGTGTGTGTGTGTGGGGGGGGGCTTTAAGAAGTGCAGTTCAACACCGTAACCCAACTGTTACATTTTAACAACCTCTGATAGGATTTTACCATAGAGCAGTTCTTAAGCTCCATCAATGATAATGGCTTATAAAAATTTACAGTGTGTTCGCTGCTCCTTCCAACTGTTTCACTTTGATTCTGTGCTTCTTTTAAAAGGATACCTTCACAGGGACCAATTAACATAAGAAGAGGCTCCCCGTAAAACAAAAACCTTTCACTGAACTCACTACATTTGATCAACTTTCAATAACGGCATTCAAAGCTCCCCTAAAGACGCCATTAAAATATTTCTGAGAGGCTCAGATTGCCCTTAACATTAAAAACACATTAGGTTACACATAATTCACAGTCACTCAAGTTCCCGAAGCTTTGAGAAAGAGAAAAGAAATGATGAATTCAGACACTTAGATGTGCGAGGAACAATGTAAAGTACATCCAGAGACCAACAGTGCAGCTTTTATAAACGCACCAAGAAACCATAAGACGCTGAAATAGAGAGAGAGAGAGAGAGAGAGAGAGAGAGAGAGAGTCAAACCAAAAAGTGAGCTCCTTGTCATGAGAGACGCCTCAGCACTGAACCACTTTTATGTAATGAGAGCTACCACGCTAACCTTTAGAGAAGACAAGCATAACAATAGATGCAAAGCCGCCCGTTTTTTTGAGTCAGGTGTTTATCTTTCCTGGCAAAGTGAGGAATGTTTTTTTTTATATATTTCCAGACGGTGGCATATTTTTTTTGAGATCACTCTGAAATGGACTGTTCAGCGATATTGTGCAGCTGCTGAATTCCCAGTTTTCATGACAGCAAAAGGTGGAACAGTGGCCCATTATTTGGGTTATACAATACAATGTAGGCAGTATTTAAAAAGCGTGACACAGATTTTGGGTGAGTGTACCACAGAGAGGTGGCCACAGTGGCAAGTCGCTCCCGCTCACACTTTTCTGACAAAGTGATGAAGAATGCAGTGGAACTGATTCTTGATTTTTTTTTGGGAACTTATCAGAAAAAAGTGGAGCTTTGTTTGTGTTGTTGAAGAGGCTTGTACACCACATCTGAGGAGAAAAAAAACCCTCAGCTGCTGCTCTGAGTTCACAAGAAACCAACTTTCCAACTCTCAGTTTCTGGCCCACTAGCTCCCCCTGCTGCTCAACAGAAAGAACAAAACAGAAACTCAACCACCGAGGTTTTTCTGCATGTGCTTTGCAACACCACACCTCTTCACATCAATCTATTTCTCACAAAAAGTCCCCTCTGGGGTGTGCAAGCTATCTCAGCAGGTAATTCTGCTCAGCCACGATTGGAAAAACAGCAAGATATACATTTTTTTTTTATTCATGCGGAGCGACGGTAAAATCATTACTGGGAGAAATGATGTAGTCGCTGACATGGAATATTCATCAAAAACGTTTCTGAGGAGGATCCCTAAGCTCACAAATCATTAAAATCTGAATAAAATATAAATGACCCCGGTTCATTTGTCGGGTGTTGGCGTCTCACTCACAAGTATCACAATGTTTGATAACTATCCGCGCAGGCAGTCGGGTGACGCCACAGGAATACAGATTATCTGCACTGCACAGCACAGCGTGTCCAGTGAACTTGACCTTCTTTAAAATGTAAGATTTAAGCAGTGATGAAAATGGAGGATGGGGATGTATGAAATATGGTCTATTTTGGACGCCCCGCGACCTTGAAAGATGAGAGGCTTGATAGGCTTATTGATTAGCAAATTCTCTGCCCCGCTGAGGAATATCAAGTGAGATGCACTGTGGCGGGAGGAAATAGGAGCAACAGACAATAGAGGATCATGATTAAGAAGTCTTCCACTGTGAATTTCACACTTAGCGTGAGTCCTGTTTAGTGGCAGCTGGGTTGTCTTCGCCCTCTGTTGTTCTGCAGGCTCCAGCGCCCACTAAAATGCAAAGAGCCACAGGGGAAGAGACAGAGAGACACAAAGAGACACACGGAGAGAGAGAGAGAGAGAGAGAGAGAAGAGAGGCTTAATCTGAATGTCTCTCTAAACCGGAATTATCAGCTCCCTCTTTAATCTCCGAGGTACCAAACATCTGAATTCCATAAGAGCCGCCTACTACGCTAGATTGTGCTCTCCCCGCCTACTGGAATGCCAGCCCTTAGCATAGCATACTTGGCCATACAGTCAGTGTGCAGCACACACAGTCCTCAGACATTGTTTAGTGTGTGGGAGCTCGTTTTGGCAGCATCTGACAGTCAAGCTTTTGTTTCTGCAAGCCTTATGTTTGTTAGTGTTAGCTAAGGCAAGGCTCCGCCGCAACAAGGCGATGGAGAGCATGAGGGGGACATCGACAGGACGAGGGGGAAAGTCACGATGGATGGTTTGTAATGGTGCGCGCTGGTGATAATAGGCTCTGAATGTGCGAGCAATCGGTTATAAATCCACTTTTAACGACAGAAATATGAGCAACAATGTTGGTGGCTCCTATAAAACAGGAGCAGAGATGGAGCAGGACTAAAAATAAATGTTAATATTCAGCACTGAAGCGAGAATCTCACAGACATGAGAATATTTGTCCCGACTCACAAACACTAGATAAACACGATGGTCCAATAAAGAATCATCTCAGAACATCCAAAGCTTTGGCTCCAGCCCCGCCCTCGGATAAACTATGACAGCTGGTTTCGGGCCCCAGTTGTTCCAGGGCAAAACAGCTTTAATCTGGTTTGGGGGGCCTTAATGAAATGTGCTGTTCATAAGGCCTGTAACCATATTAGGAAGAGGGAAACTTGATATTGAGGTGGCCTCCATGGCAACAGTGCCAGGGACCGTGAGTCCAATGTTTGGGAGGATTTGGAAGCAGATTCGTTGGGCCTGAGGTGAGATGACAATGTGGAGAGGAAGGGGTGTCGAAGGAGTTTCATTTGCACAGTGAAAATCCCATTGGAAATAAAAATTGAATTCCTCCTCTGATCTTTTGGCTTTAGCACACATGAGTCGGTGGTATCATATTAAACACGAGATGTGTGTTTTATGTTCACCGACGGGAGCAGTTCATATTGAAGATTTGTCCTCCGTGATCAGTTGTCCATTACACAGCAGAGTCAAAACGTCACACTGCTGGATTTTTTTTCTTTTTGCAGACTGTTTATATTTTCTGCTGCTCTTTGCCCTTGATTGAGCATGCTGACACTGTCACGGGTCAGTAATATGCCCTCTCCTTGTTTACTGCACAGAGGAAATGAATGTTTGTCTCAATGTCCTGTACGGTGTGGAAGGTCTGTGAACACTGTGGCATGAGTAGCTTTAATAAAATATGACTTTAAAAGCAGACAGATCATTTTGATCCCTTCTTCATAATAACTTCTTATCTTAATCCCTTTTAATTGTAATAACTTCTTATTCTAAATATTTTTATCTTATATGTTTTAATACATTAGATGCTAGCCTTCTTTGTGTGTTCTTCTCCCTCTCTTCTCTCTGAGGTGGCCATATTTAAGAGAGGCTGATGAGAAGGAGCTATTAGATTTTGTTTGTTTCTTCAGAGGATGAAGGTCTGGCAGCTTTGTCTTTCAGTTTTTTAAATTATGAAGCTGTCATATACTTTCCAGAGCTTCCCAGGTAAGTGGCTGTGTACCTTTCATTTTTGAGTCTCGAAAATCAACTTTCTTCAGAGTTTGCCGACATTAGTCCTTCATACTGTTTCTTTAATTGTGCATGCACAGTGGCTATCCTCACCTTTATGTTTCTCTCTCCTTTCTGTTTTCTCTCTTCCAGCAACACTGTCTGCTTTCTTAGCCAGCAGTAAGCGCTATAAAGTTAACCAAATTTGTTTTTTGCCATCCACGATTCCGTTGTCATAACAGCAGTTGAGCCGCAGAACGAGGGAGCTTGTTAATTATGTTACCGATAAAATCAACATGAACCGAATGACATCGCAACAACCAAGTGCACTTACAAGTATAAGCAGGTCCGCATTAAATAGGAGCGGCTGCATCACAATCAGTGTGTTTACAGGAGGGATGTAACAGCAGAGAGACTCTTGCTGTCTGTCTGCAAAGTATGTGTGATTGACAGGCGGAAGGGGAAGAGCGAGGGCTGATTGCCACCTTGTTAATTGATTGAGTTTGCCATTGTTATCGCAGACGGTTTAAACAAAAAAATGAGCTGTTAAATGTATAAATTGGTCGCAGAATATGCTTGGGGGGCTATTCATTTACCTGGGTTGTCTGCCTGAGTAAGTATGTGTATGTGTGGGAAACACTGGTTTAGGGAGGGAGGTTTTTGCCACAGCGTGGCTGGCCCAGACTTCCCCCATCATTTAGTTCTCTTTGGCCATGCCTCCAGAATTCTTTTTGTTTGATTTTGGTTATTTCATGATGGTATTATTTGTAAATAAAAAAGTTTTTGGACATGGTGTCGTCTCTTTAGGTTGCTGGTCACACTGATGCATGAAATGTCCTATATAAGTGAACATGAATGAAATCAGACATTAACAACATTACACACAGATGCCTTAAAACTCCCAAATTGACATATGATACAGCTCAAATCAATAAAACTTACCATCCTGATTGTAGACATGGAAAGAGCAACACTGTTGTTGCACTCATTGATAATGTGAACAATGATTTTATTGTCAGAAACGAAAAATAGTAATAATAATTACTCAGAGTTCCCTTCATGCAAATTATTATTTTTTCACAATAACCAAAGAAACAAAAATGAATAATCTGACCTGCACCATCATCTATACAACACATCGTTTCTTTCCAAAAATGTCCAAGAAGAAGGCTCTGCTCCAACAAATTGTCAATGACATTAAATGATTCAGCTACAGCTGAAACCACAGCTGGCACCACACCGACAATTTAGTGGATTTTGTCCACAACGTCCAAGTAATTAAGACGGTAGTCGATGAAACGCGTCATAAAATGATGCGTTGTTTTCCTCACGCCTCCCAACAAAACAGTGGAGACAGTGATGTTGACAGCAGACCAAACACCAAATACAGAAATGTACTGGCTCAACAAAAAGGTACTGGACACACAGGTTCAGTTTTTTGGAGCGTACCTGGGTATAAATATTCAAAACCTGCAAGCTGATGGCTTTCAAAAAATACATCAACACAGCCGATGATAACATCATTTTCACAAAGGTGGATTTACGTAATAACAAACTGGCATTCATGGACCGCACCATCTCTCCTTGAGAAGGAGGGTGCCTTGAAGTTGAGGTGGACAGAAAGCCTGCATGAACCAGTGCCTTCTGTTTGATCCTCACCATCCACTTGAGCATAAATTGGCCAGAGTTCAAAAACCTCGCCCCACAGAAAATCTCAAGAATCACTGAGGCACCAACACCAAGGGAACAGACGCACTTCCAACAGGCTTTGAGAACCTGTGGTTATCCCGCCTGGGCCTTTGTTAAAACGCAAACATCCCTTATGTGGCTGCATGCTGCCTTTGAAAAGTACCAGAGGATTTGTGCAAACCACAACATTCTGGGTTTTTTCTTTTTTCAAACCTGGCAACACATTAAGGCAACGCTTAGTTCACCCAAAGGGCTGCATACCTAAACATCGGCAGTGCGACGGTTGCTGTGGAGTGCAGTGACGAGTGTATAGATCTGTTGGCAAAACCATAAAACACTCCACAAACGCATGGCACAGCGTAGAGGAGCAGCAGACAGGGTCAGGATTCAGCTGTGCTCATCTGTTCACAGGATGAGAAACGGGTTCAAGCACAAACATGACTGAGAATGTGTGGTCTTCAATAAATGGTGGGATGGATTTTTCGGGCTGGGCTCAGGAGATTACGTTTGTTGCTATGCAAACTGCCTGGCTCTCTGGTCGTCGATGTTGGTCGACCTTCACCTTTTTGGACAGACTGAAATTAGCTCAACAAGCAAATGATGAAATTTACTGGGACGCTCATGGATCCCAGTTGAATCCTAATGACTTTGGTGACCCTCAACTGTCCCTTTAGAGCCACCAGAAGTATAGCATATTATACTGTTTTTCATCAATTTCACACAGCTGTCAAAGGTCCAACAACACTGTATTCGAAATGCATTGCCCCAAATCCATCCGTGGTCCTGAATTTCAGCTGTCTAAAAGTTGCTCAAATGAGCTCTGCTGAGCTCTCCTGAGAGCAGGCTGTTTCTGTGCCTGCACCTTTAAATGCTAATGAGCTCCGTCTGTCGACGGATGCCGCTTACGCTAGCCGATAGCATGCGCTAATATTTACGGTGGATGTATCCCTATGGCTCGAGGAGATGCTTTCGTTCAACCGTACAAGTTTGAC
This sequence comes from Spondyliosoma cantharus, assembly GCA_900302685.1. Classification (NCBI taxonomy): domain Eukaryota; kingdom Metazoa; phylum Chordata; class Actinopteri; order Spariformes; family Sparidae; genus Spondyliosoma; species Spondyliosoma cantharus. Next base: position 64,441 of record OMLP01022718.1, on the reverse strand, counting down.
CCAGAATCGGACCCAGAAGGAGAGGCTCCTGAAGAAACACAGACTCTGCGGCTGCAGCAGGACGTTTCAGAATGTTAGTTTGTTCGAATGTGTTGTTACAGTTACGAACATGTAGCTAATGGCTAACAGCTAGCGAAAGCTGTGTTCGTCTGCAACACAATCTCAAAACTCTTGGACACTGTTCGCATCGTCTCTGTCTCCAGTCTGCACATGTTTCCAGACTTTTTACTGTGACAACCAAGCTCCATCGTAATATTATTAACATTAAACTCTCTTCAAACACCAATTCATAGCGGACCGAAGCTGAGCTAACTAGTTAGCCAGTTTCCAGCTGACTTCACCATACTCGTAGGCAACTGTAAATACAATCAAACCACGGCAACACTTACCTGTGGCTCGGGTGTAGTTGCTGGGTCCGGTATGGTTGGTACTGATCCTTTCACGAGGGTCAGTGTCAAGGCAAAGCCAGCTTTGTACTGACCTTCGTTACTGAAGCAGTCCGATGTGAAGTGTTTAGCACACACACACAAACTTACACGAACCGTAGCCGGCACGTTGTCGTTAAAAATGAAACGCAACCACTGTCTCTTCTGTTCTTCTGTAGCTGGGACAGAATATATACTGATGTTGATTTTTACAACCAACAGCAGAGCAATTTTCGTGTCTAACTCTGAGCGACGACATTGCTAAACACTGCTGTCTCACCGCTGGACACACCAAACTTCACCCTCGGATGTCTCCTATCACCGCGCAGAGGAGGTCGACCTATGAAAATGACTCCTTTGGTTACGTAACGACAGGAGCTGAGTCTGAACAGCCTGTAGGAGCACCGTTTTACGAGTAGGTGGGCTGCAGAGACCATGCAGGAATCACTTGTTTTCCTCATTCTGGGAGTTGGCAGGCTCAGGGAGGAAAAGTTTAAACATGTAGAGAGCAGAGAAAACGTGTTTTTCATAATATGGGACCTTATTCCTGGTTTTGAATTAAATGTCTCGACAGCTATTACATGGATTGAAATTTAGTGCTTTCATACTTTCTCAGGATTATAATAATATCTTTGGTGATCCCTTAAAGCTAATTTCTGCTGCTTGAGGTCTTTCAATCGTAAGAAAACAAAAGATAGAAGTAGCGTGGCATCAGTTATTGTCTTGATTGTTGAACAACCACCATTGCCAATATTTGAAACTTTGATTTACATTTACATTATATCTAGCTCCCCAACTTCCTTCCTGGCTTTCTGACTCTCCTGGAAGTTACAGCAGCAGGCGGTGAAATGAAATGTACATGCTACATGTAGCATGCTAACACAGCAAACTAAGATGGTCAACATGGTAAAAGTTATACCTGCTAAACATCAACATGTCCAACATCAAACTGCCTGAATCAGAAGTTAATTGATAAAAAATGGGGTCAAAAACTAAATTAATATGCCATTTAATGCCCCAAAAATAATATTGAAAATAAATGTTGCCATTAATTAAGATGTAAAATGTGACATAAATGGATATTTCTGCCTTGATTTGCCTCACATTATCACACATTTATTATTTTATAAAATTATTTATTTATTTAATATTTGGGCATTGTCAGTCCTCCATATTAGCAAGCTGATGTTAGCATTAAGCGCAAAGCACCATCATCAGGTGATGGGCTGGGTTGTAGACCTATTAGTCTTATTTATCTTATAAAACTAATCCGACTGTCCTGACCAAGTGGAGTCAAACCAACTGAAACCGTTTCATCATTTGACTTCCACATTTTTAACTCCTATAGAGGTGAAACAAAAATTAAATCAAACCCTCTTAGGATTCAAGTCGGGTAGATGGTTTTTACTTGTTATCAAAAATTTTCTAATTTGCGAGTTGCTAATTGCTGTAGATAATTCAGGAGTGCAAGGCAAGGTGGAGATCAAGTCATCTGGGTATGCCAGTCTATTAAGATGCTCCATATCTTTTAAAGCCTTCAGTTTTATCCAGATAATGTAAATCCCTTGTGTTTTTTGGGAGATTTTAAACATACTCCTCTATTTGTAAGTTTTATCTGTTCGTACTTTGCACGAGGTCCAAAAAAAACTTTTAAGTTATATAAATAAAATTGACTTGACTTTACTCATAATAATGATGTTATCTAATCAACTCCACATGCACATGAACACAATTTAAAAACACATATAAATAAACAGTTGCTACTAATTCTAAACAAAATCATCATTATAAGCTACACACCTATGCAATAATACATATTGGATGGACCTACTACACTGTCCTGGAAGCTCTAATGATGATGATGATAAGAGATTGCCTTTCGTTTCATCAACTAAATCCAAATAAATCTGATCGACAAACAAAATAACCTGTTACAGCCTATTTCACGACGATGTAGCGTGTCCAACGTGCCGTATTTTGATCTCCCTCTGTAGAAATTCAGCACAAAGCCGTGTCTCTTCAGTAAAACTCATCAATATGAAGTCAGACATCCATAGCATTACAGGGAAAAGATGGAAAGAACATCAGTCAAGTCTTGCTGCTAAGGTTTCTACATGGTATTGACACGGCTCAGACACAGATTTGTGGTTATGTAAGCTTTGCCTCACACTTCAAATCCAGTCACGTTGTCCTGGCAACTTGCCCAGAAACAACAGCACATCGCCGTGTAGCTGGAGAAAAGATAGTTCTGCCACAAATCCAGGCTTATCGCCCCCCATAAGACTCTTCTGATAGCCAGTACAGTTGCTGATTTATAACATTATACATGCGGGTCACAATGGATGTGCGGCGCAGGGAGGTGACAGGCACTTCGCAAGAGGATGAAACTAAATCCTCGTCTTTGGGTAAGTGCATAAACACACACATTAATATGTATGCGGAGAGAACAAGCCAATCCTCAGTGACCTGACCTTTAATTTTGCCTGTTTGTCTGTGTTCACAACAAGTTCACAAGTAGCTGTTCAAAAAGCTCTGCACAGGAAGCTACTAATGGCACTGTCGCGTCGATCTGATGTACCACATGTTAATAGTACTTTCCCCTCCTCCCCCATCTCCCACGCCTCCCTACACACACTCCTCAGTACCCACCTGAGTCTCGTTCATAGAGGAAATCAAGTGTCATCATCCGCATCTTGCTTTGGCTATTCTCCTCTGGGTCCTCTGCTCCCTGTCTGTCGCTGTGGAGAAACACCGCAGCTCAAGTACACACTACCTGTTTGGCTGATGTTTTATTGGTCTGTGGAGGACTAGATATCAGGATTGGGCCACATTTGCATTTTAATTTTATATTCCGCACCACAGCTTCCACATTTTTTAACTACTTTGTGCTTGCTTAATGGTCCTTGGTGAAATGAACGTGCAAGTTTATAGTAAACAAAGGATTTCATTATGCAAATGTAGACCCGAGTCAGACCCCGGACTTATGAAAATGTTTGTGTGGATGTTTGCTGATATACAATCCGTCGACTTGGGTTTTTTCCACATGAAACAAGACTCAACGAGGAAGAATGTGTGCGAGTATTATTGGATTACCTGCACTCAACAGCTGGATAGGATACAGATGCAGCAGCGCACACAAGTCTTAAATTTCAATTTAGCTTAAGGCATGCAAATATCTCCTGTGCTTATGCAGCACATTCATTGCCTAATGCTGAGCCACATGCATTATGTGCATGTGCAAATGACCTAAGAAATACTGTTAAAAACTAAGTAATGACTATTATCAGTTTAGATCATTACTATGGTGCGTGCCACGAAAACACTTTAAGGATCTTTCTTTGTTAAAATACCTTTCAAATACAAATACAATGAGTCTCGATGCAAGCTTAAAATGTACAATATGATGCCACCAGGGAGCTCACTATCAAAACAAACAACAGACATTTTACACCATGAATGTAACATTATAGAGAGGAAAGGGAGAAAAGAAGAGAGAGAACCGGAGTCTCTGGTGAGTTCTGAATTTAGTGAGGAGTTGACCTCTCTAACGTTATCTTATGGCTAGCGTAGAGTAAAGTGATCTGTTTTGGGCAGTGAGTCACCATAAATGTTCACAGACGAGTTAGGTTTAATTTGCGTATCCCTGAAGTAACGACGGGCAACCAAATGAAATGAGCGAAACTGTAACCTTGAGTAAAGTTGTGGATTTCTCTGGGTTTGAACATTGTTGGGAACATTTTGTATAATGAAAGTACACATTTTAACAAAATATCTAAAAAGATCTAGTAGTCTGTGGAAATTTTAATGCAGGATTGCTGCTTAGTATGTCTTTAGTTGAGGAATGTTTTCTTAAAAGCGCTGTATAAATCAGCCCCTTTGATGAGATGAGGATTGTGTGAATGGAGGTAGCAGGTTTTAAAACATATAGGCTAATGAAGGATTTAGCAAAGACCATCTGGAGCATAAAATTAGCTCTCTGATTCCCTACATCTGCTGTCTGGTAAGAGCTGTCAACAAATATAAATAGTGATTTGATTTGCATTATCCTCTCTGAGATTCTTTTGAAGTCTTCTCATAGTCAGTGTTTTTGCTCAGACTGCCATCCTGATTAAACAGAGAAAATGTCTTTTTCAATACATGAAAACACAACAATATGTTATTTTCTCCCGGACATTCCTCGTTCAAAGCATGCGTCTTTTGAAAAGTGCTGATGGTTAATGCTAATAGACAGATTTTTATGAGATCAAACACTAGATTTCAGGAGACCGAGGGTTGAACAAGATGTTATTTACTGAGCTCACCCTGGCATCAGTGACCTGTGGAATGGACAGATTTTTATTTTGGGGTAATTAGACTTTCGGGGGGAGTAAAAGGGACATCCACCTTTAAAGAGAACATTTTGCAGCACCCCATCTCCTTCAACCACTATGCTGTAGCCACAGCTAGCAAGATAAAGGCCGGCAAGAGCAGTCGGCTTTTAGTGGCCAGATGATGCAACAGAGAGTACAGTGAATCAACTTGCTTTAAGTTCCTTTCCACAGTACAGTAAATTGCAAAAGAGTGTCCCATTTTGCACTGCCCCACCGTCATTTTGTCGTAAGGACAGTTTTCTGAAGGGAACAGAGCTGTGAGCAAGGTTGGTACAACTTGAACCATCCCTCAGCCCAGCAGCTAAGCAGAGTGGAGACTGGCCTGACCTCCACCCCTTGACTTCTATTTTTTAATCAAAGATACATTTTTGAATAAAGTTTCGCAGCACACTGCAGAGGCAACTATCTACAGTATATGTGGTCATGCTAGCAGCTCTGTGAGGCTGCACATTGGCATAGCGGTGCTTTGAGCTTAAACGCTGATGCCACAATGACAGTAAAATATAATGTTTAATGTGGGCCGTTAGGGCAACATCAATTCTCAGTTTAAATGGTGCAAATCTGTTTTCAGAAGGGCAGTCAGAGTTCCTTAGTAAGTAGCCAATAGCCTAACAAGCTCAATTCCCTCAATGACCCGCACGGCATAATTTGAGATCAAGATTAATTACTCACCACTGAGAACTTTTGTAATGAGAACATGTCGGCTTCGCAGAAGCTCACAGACAACAATTAAAAAGACAGAGAGAGGCATGAGTGTGTTCCTTCACACAAACAACGCTTCTCAGTTGTGCCATGTATCAGTGATAGCAGGAGAACTGTGTAAGACACACATGCAAACATTACCATGCTTTAAACAACACAACCGTAGCGGCGCACCAGCGTACCAGCGGACTTTCGCCGCACGCTCACTGTTAAGTTGGTTTGAGGCACTAAGACTGCGCTGTTAGGTTTCGCTAGGTTTTGTTTCATTGTGGTTTGGGTTAAGATCAATATGTTAGATATGCCACTTCAGTTACATGACTTACAGTTACATCCGACTGCCTTTCAGTTGCCAGCCGACTGCCAGCCGATTCCCAGTTGTTGTTGGGATCAACAATTCATTTTTCTGGGAAATGCTAACATCCATACATAATGTAATGCAATCGTAGAACTAGTTATAGATATTTTTTTTAGACCAACCAATGTGCATCCATGAGATCAACCCAACAGCACAGACTGTTGCTCGTAGAAAATATTGTTCTTTAGAAACCTAATAACCTGACCAAGCGTGTTACTGCAGTCTGAGCTGTGAAACACACAGTCTGAAAATTATGTGGCCCTAGAAAAACAGTGGCACAAGGGAGGATTCATCAAGAGCAGTAAACAAGATGGGCCCCTCAGTGTAATAACCAAAAATCAAAGTGTGGAAAAAAGGCCTGGCATAACTTCAACTTGTCTGCCTCTAAACTTAATAACGCTCCCCAAAAGGTCGCACTTATTTTGGCTTTTAATCCGTTCGAATGTCACACTCGAAGACGTTTTAGTATTCCTTCATCGGACGCACCGCCATTACAGCTCAGATAACGCGTAACTACATGTCACATATGGTCCTGTGAAAGTAAACACCTGTTAATAGAGGTGTATTGTCCCTGGATTGCATTGCGAGTTTATTTCACAGAGTCACTGAGGTGTGGGTGACTGCTGTTAGTCTGGGGCTGATTTGAGATACAGTACACTAAGGAAAGTTTTTTGCAGCTCCTCTTTGATTTCTTTTTTTTTTTTTTTACCTTCAGTGGAGTCTGTGCACATTAAGTCCCCGCCAGCTGGCTTTACATCTGTCCACAGTCCTTCTTTGGAAATGAAACGTTTTTTCTTGAACACAATGTGAATAGCTTAATTATTTTAACCGAGCGTCCTGCCACACAGGAAATTACCAAAAATTGGAAAATAAGTGGCAATTTCATCGGATACTCTGCAGGGGCGGAATGCATTTCCCCCCATTTTTTTCCACCCTTCTGTCGTGACGTTAGAGGCTGGTGGGGTTTGAGTGCCGATGCTTCAGCAGGATGGATACCTGCTGTCATGAAGGTGTAAACCAAGAACTCACTCTCAAATTCACACTCGGCGATGCCCCTCACTGCCACGCCACTCTGCTCCCCTCTCTGTAAAGCAGGACTTTTTCTGTCAACAGAGCACATCAAACCATCTCTCAAGATTTCTTTGACTCTGCCTCACTACTTTCACCCTTTCATTTTCTTCCCCGGTTTCTTCAGAACGCGACCTTCTTCTTTTCCTATCCCTCGTCTTTGTTAAAGGCCCTACGATCCTTCATTTCTCACCACCTGAGCTAAAATTGCTTTCCTTACTGCCTGTAATAAGCAGTTCTTCAGTGATTTGTGTCTGACCCGCCACCTGACTCTACTCCTGCTTGATATTAAAAAGAAACGAAACCTTTGCTGCCTGTAATCTGAAGCATTTGTCAACATTTAATAGCATTTTGAACTGACATACCAGCTGGCTTTTTTTTTTCTAAAATAAAAATCTTTGAAACTCTGGGATACAGATAGAGCTGTGAAGATTTCAAAAAGATGACTTCAGTATTGTCAAAATAGCCACATTAGTTCAAGGAGACTGCACTCGATTTTTGTGATAACAACGTTAACAAGTGACATAAAGAAACTGGAGCAGCCTTGAGACTGGGCCTGTGGACAGAGATGGCTTCATGGGTCCCTGTCCATCACAAATACATCTCTTTGTTGTTTAGTTTGTTTGGGCTTCTTTTCCATTTTTTTCCACCCTTTTTTGGCCTGAGACAGACTTAATAAGTCGGTCACAATGTGTCCCATATGCGCATAAGCCAGCGAGTTTCCATTGTCCTCGTTCCACACTTAGAGATTTGAATATAATGGGCCACCCTGTTTGAACCAAAACTGGTTCACATTTTCCGGTCATATGTGGAACAACATATCAGATACATACAACTGAATATGACTTGAGAAAACACGTTTTCACCTCGTTTAGGGCTGTTATTAATGAATAGTGCTATTCAAGTGATGCTGCTGGGTTTTTTTTAATAGACAAATCCCCCGAAGAAAGCAAAACATTGTTTACAGATAGTGGGCTGTTTAGTCACAGCCTTATATAGCTTAAGCAACTGTGCCACAAGCCTCGTATACAGATAACAATGAACACAGTCAGTCTATAAGTGAAAAACAACTAAATCAACTGAGGGGGGTGGGGAATGAAAAATAATCCCATCCTGTCACCTGAATTCACCCAAAGTCCCTGAACGTCTTCGGTCACTCACCTGCTCTGACATTTGTATGATTTGTCTGATTTCAAGCTGCATTGTCCTTCATAAAGGGGTTGAAGGGTTTGTTGGTGAAAAGCCTCTCTCTGAATGTAAGATGTTAATCAAATCTTCCAGACACATTTTTAATGGTCCGGGAAGCAGTCATCGTCCAATACGTGAGAACTGTAATGAGGGGAAAAAGAAAAGGAAATCATTCACTGCTCATTTAAAGCGAGCCCGGGATGATAAGTGAAGGATCTGGTTCTGGATTAAAGGTAGTGACTTTGAAAGGCAACAAACACCGGAGCACAAAGGTTGAGTTTCTGCACACATTAAATAACTGTGGCTTCTGAGAGCTGGCATCTATGACATACAGGTAGAAAACAGCCGGTCAGATTTTGTGAAGTTACAGTTTAGAAAAAGTGGCGTCTGTGCAGTGTTTTGAATTGAATTAAACAGTTTGTTTGAGGTTGTGTGTATGTGTTGAAGCCTCTCCTACCATATGTCATAGTTGCAATTTTCCTTCCAAATATAGAGATATCTAGAAAGAAAATCTCTTCAGAAGCCAAATTTCTTTTCAATAAGTGGTAAGTGGCTAACCCTGGTATGGTCAGTGTACAGATCTCCTGCATCGTATTACCTGACTCGTTCCATTTCCTGAATGTCTTATAAATCGAAGATGGAACCATTTAATTATTGGCTATAGGATATAGGATACTTTATTAAGATTGAAATGTGATTTACTGCACTTCATGTGTAGGCTGTGTGATTCAATTTGCCGTAATTGTATTAATCCATACACAAATTGTCAATCCATAACTCCATGAAGTCATATATGTGCAGGTTTTATTGGCTCACGGCCACCCTCTCTTAGACGAATAAAGAAATGTATCACCGGTAAATGTGTAACCCTGAGTTGGATTGTTAATCTCGGCACTGTGAATTATTAATATTATTAATAACAGCATTTCCTCTGTTAGAATATGTATGTGTGCACTGTGACTTAAACCCTTGACTTAAAAGTACTAAGTTGGTCATAATGCACTCTGTAGACTAGCTAGCTGGTTACATTCGGTGAAATTAGCACAAGCATGTTTGTGCTGACTGTGGTGAGCCAACTGTATGACTGAGTGCATATGATCATGTCCTATTCAGACAGTAAATGGAACCAAGGTGGCGTAAAGGGGTTGTTTAACTAGCCAGTCGTGGCTACATGTCATGCTAATGCTGGAGCAGGGAGGGTGAACCCAGATTCACGAGACAGCAGGCAGGAAGTGCAATGCATGAGGTTTTAATCTTAATCCAGATAACATTAATACAAGCGACAGGCAAATGTGAAGGAACATCAGGGAAACAGGAACTTTACAACAACAGAACAGAGCAATGGGAACAGCAGGGTCTGGGAAACACAGCAGATGACCCAACAACAGACTGGACTTAAATACAAACTAAACCAACGAGGGAACGAGGTGCAAGTGGGGCAAGGCAGATAAAACACAGGTGAGAGAAATTAACGGAAAAAAAGTCTAGAAATGGAAGGGGCTTATGGGGTGGAAAAAGGCTAGAAAAAACACTAGAAGGAGCGAAGAACTAATGAGGTAGATGAAGTGGGGGAGAGGAAGCAGACTGGGGAAGAACTCAGGTAACAGGGCTGAGCTAATTAAACAGATACCAGACAGGTGTGGAGGGAAAATAAGGCTGGTGAAGAAAACAGGAGGGAAAATGGAACAGTGGAAAAAGCTGACTACATACCCCACAAAACCTATAAACACACACACACACACACACACACACAAAAAAGAAAAACGAAGCCAGAGATGTTGGGTTTTCAATTAGATGCTTGAAATAAAGTTTGTGGTGCACACAAGCTCCATGATCATGTTTTGTTCTGCGACATAAATGAATACAATAAATACACAACTTGTGAATTTTCATGCGTTAATATGCCTTTAAAGAGCCAGTTGCTAACAAGTGACTACATGCGACCACAGAGGTCATCAAACATCATCGCGCTGAACACGGAGACTCATCTACTCACTCGTCCATCATGTGAACAGTGTAGTGTAGTAAGAAGCTAAACATTGGTGATGTTGAAGTCCAGGGGTTGCGATGTGACTCCTCTGCAGCCAAACATTAGCTTTTCACTTTAAGTGGTTACATTACGCTTCAAAAGATCACAAAGATGGTGTTCGACTGTGAAGATTAACTCACTGAAAAAGACGCGTAAGTGTCACAAACTTGTTTTTGCCACACAGCTCATTTTCTACACTAATTAAAAATTCTCATAGACATTTGTCAGGGGAACCAGGGCGATACAAACATCTGGGTTAGCTTACAAAAACATGTCATCCCTGCAACACATACTCTGCTCTTTAGTTTGGTGGGCTGACACTGCGCTAAGAGTGTTTTGTTGAAATGAAGAAATATGTCACCCAATACAAAGGTGATTGACACTATTTGGACAACAATGAACATCTGGGGTAGGAGGCAGAATTATATTTGGACACACAGCTCGTTAATAGGAACTACTGCTGGCTTTGGTCTTCTCATAGGATTTGTCGATAATAATAAAAGAATATACTAGTACCAGCCTTATTCAAATCTTGGTTTTGGTAGTGGGACTGTACCTTAGACTGCTACATGTAAGAGACACACGACACTTGTGAGAAGAGGATGACTCTGCATTGCTATGGCAGCGCTGCACAACGCTAACAAGAGACCCACAAATGCTTTGCAGGGAAGTTATGCTAATGTATGCAAGTTGTTGTCGGTAGTAATTACAGAAGAACAAAATGAGAGGGTCTTGAAAGTGAAAGTATGAATAAGAGGGAGGAGCGGAGTTGGTCTCGATGTAACATTAGTGGCAGGTCTCCATTTAGCTGAAAGAACTGACACCTCGTGGTGGGGCAGCTTAAACAGTCAGGGCATCACATTCTTATCTTAAAGGAGGATTTTTAATTCTGGGCCCTATGTGTACATATTTTTATTCATGCTTACCAAAGGTTTTGGAAACAGTCTAGCAGATCGCCTCAGCTGGCAGCTGACACAGCCACCCTGACCGTCAACATTAGAAAATTTAAAAGGGCTTGTTTTTTCTACTCACAGGCTGACATTACCGTTCTTAGTGTGTATGACAACACTGTAGAAACTATTCATACAGAGAGACATCTTTCTGTTTAAGAATAAGCCTCCCTGTGGTCAGACCCACACCTTGCATATTAGCCATAGGTATATGTTGGTGTGTGTAAATTGGTGAGGCGGAGGCAAACTGATAAATGCAGCCTCCAACCGTTTATACCATACAACCAAAGCTCCTGAAATGACTGAGTGGGCCTCGTGGTTTGATTGTCTTTAGACAAATAGTTTGATATCATTTGCATTTAGTATAGAAACAGCAGCACTTCTTCCAAAGCTCCCACCCACAGAACCTGACCTTCTCCACCAATAAAAGTAATCCACTCCCACCCAAAACCTGAGCCTGTTACTGCACCTCTCTCTAACTTTAACAATAGATTCATATGTTGTCTGCTGCTGTTGTCTAGTCCCTGTATTCAAAGGCCTGCCAATCACTGAGTGAGAGATAGCAGGTTCCACTCTTTGTCTTTCTCTCATTTTGGATGTTGGTGCCGAGGCTGTACTTCTGTTTACATGTGGAGCATGCCTTTAAGACATCTAGTATTAAGATTTTGACCTCTGACACCTGTCTCATGATAAATTCATGTAGCATCTTTGGGTTGACCAGCAAGCTATTGCATTATTCAAGAAAGCAGAGCTCCTATATTGATACTGCCACCTTCCTAAATTTCATGAGCTGTAGGTGTTCAAACAAAAATATTTGCATGCACATCAAAGCCAGTGCCTCCTCAAAGATCTCTCCTCTTCACTGCCTATATTTCAGCTCCCATTGAAGCAGACTTTTATACAGTTGAACTTAAATTGGAGTGGACTCCAGGTGCAGATCTGCTCAGTTGTGGAGCGCAGGTCAGCGGAAGTTTCTCCACAATGCTTCCACGCAAACACCAACATGTAAGCCCTCCCCTTTGAATGCACAGCCATTAAGTCAATTTCGGTAATTACTCGAGACAGCTGGCAAACAGAGCACAGAATGGAAGGAGAATAAAGGAAATCTGAGCTCTCTGTCAGGTGAATGAGCTCAGACATGACCTGTGCTCTGCAGGACATGAACAGGTAGTGTCGTGCATGATATTATTAGAATGACGATAATAGCATAAATTAAAAGTCCTCAGTGGCCCAGTGATCTTAAAGCAATTTTACATTGTTAAATGCTGTGCATCAAGGTTGGAGCTGTAACTTATGATTCAGTTTTATCACCAATAGCAATTTTATTGACGGAGACATATTATGCTAATTTACGGGTTCATAATTTTATTCTGGGTTACTATTAGAATAGGATTAAATTTACACACTTAGTCTGTCTGAAACTCTCTGTTTTAGCTCCTGTCTCTTTAAGGTCTCCTCTGATGGAGACTTACATACATGGTACATAAAAAACCGAAGCAAAGAAAAGAAAAATTAAAAAGCATAATGGGTTTCCTTTAATGCACTGCTATTTCATATTAAGTGGGTACACTTGTGTTTCAGACCGAGTAAACATACTTTTCCTGCTTCCATTTGTCCTTTTTTTGGTCTTAAAACTGGAACAGAACCTCATATTGCAAAAACATTCAAATTTCTGCCCTCCTTGTTTGTTTCCTTTTGATTGACTACACAGATACTAGAATCACTGAGGCGTCACTCACTAAATCATACTGATGGCTTACAACAAGTCAGCGTAGGTGTGGAAAAAAACAATTTACAGAGGGAGGAAGATGATGCAGATAGTTGCTCCTATCTGAAAGATAAAGCTGGGGGAGGCTGCAGAGATCATCAGGGAGGGAGAGAAAGGGAGAAAATAAAGACAAGATTGAATACCCAGCGTGCATGAGAGATTGGACACTTTCTATCCTCCGAACCCCTCCACCGAGTCTAAAAACACAGACTCCCAGAGGGGGAGCGGGCGGATAAGAGGACGGTGGAGCAGAGCGGCTTGGTTTGAGAATCAGGTGGCGAGGCTTGGACTTGCGGGTGGGTTGTACTCGAGCACAACAGATGGTGTTAAGTGTTGAATGTTGGAAAACAGTTGAACTAGAAAACTCATTAAGCCTGGCTTGTGGGTCAAGAGCGTCATGCCAAGAATGAGAGAGAAAGTGCCCCCCCCCCCGAAAAACCAAGAAGTCTGTGGGGGGAAATCATTCTAAATCGGTGTGTGTCAACGAATTTCATGCTGTTTCACAATGTTTCAAACTTTCAAGCTGACATATTATCATCCCACTGCTTAAGAAGAAATAATTAAAATTAAAATTTGCTCTATAGATACAAGCTTTAACGTCAATTTGGCATGTTTATGCATTTCACCTCCATCTCTTCAACATTTTCACCAATAACTATACATCTCTGCGAGCCCACGCATCATGAAGCTTTCACAAACTCATTTATACTCTCAGGATTCTCCATAGCTATGCCATTTATGCCAACCGGAACACAAAACAACATGATCAGGGTTAATTGAGGTAGCGGAAAAGCCTCCGTGTTGCCTGGTCTATCCATCACATTCGCGGCAAGCCATCTGTAAGCCACGCAACATCAGGCAGCCATGTTCTTTGCACGGCTAAAGCGATTCTTAATTGCATGCAAATAAGAATGACCCCGGTTCAAGATGTGATGCAACAAATGCTGCTCATCACGAAGGTTCGACATGAGAACTGACTGCATAACAATGCTACTCACCAAGTGTCCTGATAAAAAAATGACTCAGTGAAACCACTAGAAAGACTTGTGCGTGTCAGGACACTCCAAACTATCTTTAAAGTTATATGATTCATACTTGGAGTCAATCCCGAAAATCCCTCCTCTTATCGCCAGTTTTTCATCCTGAGTTCCAAAAACTATTTTTCTCCAATCCTTCAATCCCCAGTCAGGTCTGATCTGTTGCTCTCCTCTGTTCCCGTACCTCCCTCAGCCATCTGTCACAGTAGGGTCGTCGCTGCCAAAGCATCTCCTTTGAAAATATTTTAAAGCTCATACTGTCTCGCAACTCAACATTTTCCTGCTTAAATAAACTCTTTCTTGTTGTCCTCAATCAGCTCCAACTCTTTTGCAGATCCTAATAATAAAGCAGTCCAAAATCATTCTCATTCTGAGTCATTATGACATGCGTCACATCTGACAGCACTGTTTTTACTCCTCTGTTGTATTCTTTTGTTGTTGCAATGAATTTCTCCACAAATGATCCAATCTTAAATCCACCCTTGTTCATGGACATGTGTATCGTAAAGAACATGAAATATGGGAGAATAAAAGGGCAAAACACAGAAACTACATACTTTGTCCAACTTGAGTTAAATGTCACACATTTTATTGTAAGAGAATTAATGTGTCATGGAAATGTGTACATTTTGTGAAAATATATTTTTGATTTTACCATCTACAAAACAAAAGATCTGTCAGTTATTCTGATACAGTAAGCCACCAAATCGAGTCTGTAAAGGCTGGTCTTGAAGTTGGATACATACTGCAAATGCCTCCAGAGCACATCCCCTCAAACGGACACCACTAGGAAAAAGAGAACAAGGTCCAACTGGCCACAAATGGAACATTATGGATGCCTCAAGTCCGACAGAGGAGCCTACAAGTAAGTAAAGTACAAAACGGAACTAAAGGCAAAGCTAAACAATAGGGGGTGTAGTTTCTGAAATTTGGCTTCATGGCTAAATCTGGCTGGATAAACAACAAATGTCAGAGAGCTATAGCAACTGCAAGCTACAACTGTGAATTTATGAATCCTACTATGGCTAAGGCAAGACTCGCCCTACTCTGCGTCTGATGGGCTTTTCCTGACATTCTTACCCTAAATGGATTACAACTGTAATTGTTTGTCACTTTGTCACAAGATCATTTCACAAGTCAACAAAGTCAGAGCTTGCTGTAAAGATAGTAAAAGATCACTGAGTCATTTATCGTCTCGCTCAGAAGTATTAAACAAGTCCGGCCATGTTGTCAACTGCAGCTATGCAAAAGAAGAGTTACCCACTTTGTGGCTAGCTGATACACAGGAGCATCTCTACAAGGTTTCAGTCAGTTGGGTGTGTATTCGTTCTAATCACGTATTTTCACAGTTTTGTATTTCATTTGTTACCACCAAATTACAAACTACCGTACATATTTTTCTGAAATATGTGTCCCATGTTGGTCCACCAGAAGGGGCGTGATTCCGCCTCACTGGATTCATAATTGAGCACCCTAGCTAGCCTTAGCTAAAGCTAAAAACCAAAGAGCTCCCTGATAAACTCCCTGTTGTCTTGAAATATAAAATCTGTCTGTTCTGATTAACTAACATGTAATTCAGTAATCCATTCCACATAACAAAATGAGACAGCAGCTAAATCCAAACATGAAGTAAAAAACTAAGCTAACCTTTCAAGGGAGTTAGCTTGGATCTCAGCATTCGATTTTAAAGGAATTCGGTGATTTGTTGAAGTTAAATAAATTATAAAAGTAAATAATTATTTTACTGGCATAAATGACAATAGTTGCAGAACTATTTAAATGTTATCATCTGTTTTATTTAACATTTGAAATAATAATAGTAATTGCACTCTCCAAAGCGGCAGAGTGCAGCTGCATTTTTGAAGTGGGTTATAATTTTGTGTCTTTTTGGGGGGGTTTGGCATTACAACCTGTCTATCTGTGATGCAGTTTCTATGTCGGCTTTTTTTCTTACTTACTTTCTTTCTTTGTTTTGCTCAGTTCAGTGCCTTGGCTTTCGCTGCTCTCTGTAGGGCAGACAACAGACCGCAGGTTTGCTTCTACAGATGGTATTTCAACTGTATATCGAAACACAGTCTTTGCAGAAGAGATTAATATGTTGTTGACAAAAAAGTAATTTTTTCAGTCTGTTTTAGTAACATTAGAAGCCTAATTTCTGAAATACATAGATGAAGAGGTCCTCATTTGTGACCTCCTGAGAGAAAGTCATTTGGAAACATATTCGAAACTTTTAGAACGTGTAATATGTTCCTGTCGCACCATCACGCCTCAGCTTTATGTTTTCTTTTACAGCTTGGGAAGACTGAAAAAAGGTTTATCACATGAAAAATGAAAGCTGTGGCAGCGAACGATGATTCCCATGTTGAGCATTTAAAGGGGCACTATGTAGTTTAGTAGGAGTTTGAATTTAAACTCAGACCTTAATATTTACAATATTAATGTGGTGATAATACATTTTATAATACAAACTCAGAAATATTAATTTTTCCATAACTGAATAAACAAGCTGCTCTCAGAAAAAAATAAGGTCACCAGAACAGTACGAAGTAAAACTATGTGAAATTGCGTTTAGTTAGTTTCGGCACAAAAATTCAGTGATTGTTCTTGTGATTGTAAATGTCTTCCCCCAAACTACATAGTGCACCTTTAACGGTGTACAGATTAATAAAACAGACTGTGGTTCTTCCTCCATTTGCACACAGTGTCTGTCACTGAGGGTTAAAATAAGAAAGCCTTTGTTGTTTCGAAGCAACAGCGAAGCGGCCATTTAGGAGCAAAACATAATTTACAGCCCTGTCTGTGATATATCCGTATCAGAATATGCAGCTGTAAGTTTTATTTTTTATTCTGCTTGTTGTGTGCATTCAGATAACTTTTTATATTCCGCTGGCAGCCCACAGTGCACTGTATTCAGGGACAACAAATATGCCATGTTTTTGTCTATGATTATTACAAGCCTGTGAAAACAGCCCCTAGCACGCCGCTCCGGGGTGAACGAAAGTTTGCAGAAATCCTCCTTGACCTTTGCCAAAATACTTTAAGGTAGGCCTTTAAAAGCTTTCAAATGTTATTGTCCCAGAGATACCAACTAGTGCTTGATTAAATATTCTGTTTAAATTCCCCTGTGTTATCCTGAATGGACCCCTACTCTTATCACCTCATGCCAGTCCCCTCTATAAATATTTACCCCGGCAAGTAGTGCCTGCAGAAGAATACCAATTCTGTGTCGGCAGACCTTCACACCAAGGGGAGGAAGTGTGTGGCATGCCGCTGAGTATTGGATTAACAGCGAGTAAATTAATACAGCATCTGTTCTTCCTCTCATTCACTTGGCTTTAATATGTTTATATTCACTCTGTATATGAGTTCCAACTGCACTCCCATCTGTGCTGATATATGTTATCGTTTGAGTTTTTTGGGCTGTGGCCATTGGCCTGAGAGACGGTCTGAACTGAAGTACACTGCAGTTAGAATTACTTTACAACGTCCAGATTTCAGCCACAAAAACTGTCGGGCTGGTCTGTCGAGCAACAGGAGTTGGACCCAAACACAGAAGGCAGGCGAGGCAGCAGGATAGCTCCAGTGATTTATTAACAAAGACTGCTGTCATCGTCATAGCTGTCGACTGATGAGATTTGCACTTTTTGTCAAGAGATGAAGACAAGCCAGAACAAACAAACTTTCATATATTAGATGTGTCTGATTGTATTTCCTTTGAGCTGGGTGAGCAAAAGTAAAGGAGTATTCAAACTTAGTTTGCTGTTCCATATATTGGTGATTTGCAAGAGACAATTTGAAAACATGAATGGCACTGAGTAGAGCGTATACCTCTGCCAAGGACCAACAGTCCCACTTAATCCACTCAAGCCTAATCCAATAACGAATAAGACTCACTCGTAGATACCAGCTACACAAACATGGCTCATTTTTTTCATCAAGATCCATGAAAAATCTTTAAAAAATTGCCCATGCTCCACAATGTTAAAGTGAGAAAAAACCCATTCTGTAGTTTTTGTCTAATCCTGTTGACAAACCAACCAACCAACCAACGGACGGACAAAATAATAACGAATAATCAAACTCATCGCAGCAGAGATATCCTACGTTTTAGTCTTAAGTTTGGGTCAGGCCCCAAAAACACTACTCATACAACACTTCCCATAGTTCAACTGGATTATGTTGATAGACACTCCCTGTTTGGTAAAGATCCACATCTTTAAAACTCCCGTCTTTAACACGGACTTTTTGTTAAAAACTTAGACTTTGTTTCCAAGTTCAAGCATAGACAACTGCGATGACATCACTATGACATCAGCTGGTTTATGTTTTTCAGCAACCCAGATAAAAAGCCAGATTTAGAATTACAGTACAGAACCTCACAACTGCTCTGACAGACTGAGAAGGGCTAATGAATACACTGATCTTGATGTGTCAAATTAGAACTCTGCAGCTTTAAAAAAATTCAAACCTTATACGATGACTTTTTGGTTACAGTCCACCGAGTCATAATTTTACTTCAGTGTATTTTTCAGTTATACCCTTATAATGTGATTTGTTGAGTTCAGCGTCAGTAAGAGAAGCTTGATTAAATAGGGCACGTTGAAGTTGTTCTTTTCAGTAGTGTCACCATTCAAGTCATCCTTTACTCTACAGGTGGTTCAAGGACACCGGCTGAGAATATAATCATGAGAGTATGTTACATTTGAACACAGTCCGAAACTGAACTGAAATAAATACTGAAGTGACTTCCTTGTTGTTCAGTTTCAGGATATTCTCTCCCCGAGTTCTACAAGTTGTACTTTATGTTGATGTGGATGAAAGTAATTTAAATACGATTTCACAAAAGATTTTTTTCCCTAATGAACCATATGGACAATAAAACTCTCTTTGTTTTGTTTTCCCTAAATTACGTACTGTAACAATTGCCATTGTTTTGTACTTAGGATTCATCTCATTACTTCTGATTAAAACCCCTTTTCTTTTCAGGAACTTTCCTCTTTTTTTGTCCCGAGCACAGTAAAATAAGAAAAATACAGGCAGAGGGCAACATCTCAGCAGATACACTGACACTGCCACACACTTTTACAAGGTCATAAATACAATATGCAATAAAAAATTTTTAGGAAATCTTTCTTATTCTGCTTTCAACAGAATCAACATTATGTTATCTTTTGTTAGGGGGGGATAGCCAGAAAGAAGATATTAATTATTCAGCGAGAAAAAAAACAGCTGCATTAATATGTTGTTGCTGAGTCTGGTTTCACAGCAGTGAGTTTACTTATTTGCTGCTCCATAAAAGTTGTTGAGCCAGCTGTCAACAGTAGCAGAGGGAGATGAGTCACGAGTGCACGTGGGTGTGCGCTTCGTTAAACCTCAAAGAGTTACTCTTCACACAGCTCGAAGTACATTGTGGACCCACATGTTCTTTTAGGTTCTGGAGTCTCCACCAAAATACACTGTTTTTTTTTTTTTTATTTAAGTGAGCACATCATTAATCTTTCATTAAATCTACAGCCCGATTTATCTGGACTTGAAAGCGCTGAAAAAAAATCTAAATAGCACCATAACTCATCTTCAACAAAAGGACTGCTAATGTGCACTGCATGCACAAAGACCTTATTACGCTCATGTATCAGCAATTACGTAACATTTTGTGTTTCACAGGCCCAAAAAGACGTTAATGTATATTTTTATCACAAGGGTGGTGATGTGTGATGACCAAGTTTTAGTATCAGCTTCATGGGTGTTAAACGTTGAGCTGAAATCAACAAACAGCATTCTGACGTGGCTGCTCTGATCCTCCAGGTGTGTGAAGACTGAGTGGAGGGCAGTGAATATGGCATCCTCTGTGGATCTGTTTGGTTCTGAAAGCTTTCCAACAAATTATACACCCAAACTATTAATGTTGCCTTTGGGGATCTTTTGAAATTCAGGCTTAAAAACCAACAGACAAGATATACACATTTTGTTTGGGAGACCAAGCCTGTCACAACAATTACTCATCTTATCATAGAAAATAGTGAATATATATGTCTATCTTAGCTCTCAACTTTTCTTCTCAAAGACATAACCGATAAGAAACTGGCAGTATATCACTGTTATCAAATAGGTGACTATAACCCTGCGCCAAGATGTTTTATTTTCAAGTGCACGATTTGTTAACAGAGTCCAAGAGTCTATTTTATCTATTAATTAATTAATTTATTCATTCATTCATTCACTCATTCATTCATTTATTCATTTATTTATTTATTTATTTATTTATTCATTCATTCATTCATTCATTCATTCATTCATTAGGGAATTTGACAGGGACAATACATGTAGGAATACATATCGGCATTGTGACATCTAATTAAAATGTAACCCATACAAGACTTCCAGCCAATGGCTATTTTATCTTTAAACTGTTTTATTTATTTAGAACTTTTAACATTTTATCATTTTCCAATACCAGAGTCTGAATATTAAGAATTAAAAGTTAATCGCTCTTCAAAAGGGCGTCTTTGTGTTATTATGTTATGATTTTATCGGTGGCATTAAATGGTCTTAAAATGAAAATAAAACCATTCATCAAATGATTTCTGGAACAAAATAATGTCCAACAGAAGTAGTTATCGTGGCGGGCCTATGGGGAAACACATTAAATGCACATCATGCCAGCCTCTCCCCTTCTCCTGCAGAACCAGCACTCAGGTTAATTGGGATGAGAAGGAAGTTTCTTCACTTCCCTCCAGCATCTCTAGAAAACTCTCAGAGGAAGTTTAAAACTACTGCTCTCTCACGATGGAGAGGCTGAAACAGAAGCTTAATCAGAAACTGTGTGACAGTCCCAGAGTTTTTATCAGCCGGGCCCCTCCTCTTTGTGATTTAGTTACTGTGCTGGCGCTGTCAGCCCGTGTGCCATCTATCAGCCCGTGTCGATTCACAGAGCCGGGAGCTCCACACCACAGCGACTGCCTCCACCCATTTCTTGTTTTCCCTCAGACACTTCTATTTAGATTTTGTCAAGATACTCTCATCACATTATAAGTATTGTTTCAGAGTGATGGGCACGGGGGTTCTCTTCTTTTTTGTTAACACTCCCGACTCACCATCTCGACAGATAGGAAAAATGATGTTGTACATGTACGTGGGGATTGCTGAGGGCCACTTAATAAAGACAGGTTCAGTTTTTTCAGCTATTAGAAGGGTTTAAATGAATCGATATGGATTGTGCACGCTACCTGTGGCTCCACGATTTCTCCATTTATGTTTATTTCAGGGAGATGAAGTTTTACTCTTTGATATTGATTAAGACCTTTGCTAAAAGTAATGACTTCATATCACAGCAATTGAAAGTGTTACAGGAATAAACAACCACATTTTAATGATAGGTTAGTGTAAGTTTACCACCTGCTGTTCTGCCTGAGGGATGCCTAGGCCTCGTGTATAAATAGACTCTTAAGTAGACTATTGTTTTTTCAGTATTTGTGGTCATTTGCAAAAAAAAAAAAAAAAGGAACCTGTATTCAAATAAACTGCCTGCAATCACACCTGGCCGGCCGTCAGGAGAAGTCCCAGTTGTCCAGCTAGCTGATTGGGCTGGAGTGTCAGGTCAGCGTCCAAAATGCTAAATGGAATGTGTGAAAACAACACAGTCTATGCAACATTCAGTCAGTGTGTCGCATGTTCATGGCTAAGAAGTCGACAGCACAGGAGAGAGAGAGAACGAGAAAAAGAGTAGAGGTCGCGTTAAGTGGGAACGCATTAAAAGAAGAGAAGGCCAGAAGGAAAGTGTCGCTAAATGCTGTAAAGATGAACATAACATCGTATCTCAGCTTCCTACCCGGAGTTCATTCTGTGTGTCAGAAATGAATCATGCCATGTAGTGAAGCCATAGATGCATGAGGATGGAAATATTCTGCAAGATGAAGACCTTGTGTATTTTCTTCTATCACGTGGAACCTCCAGTTTCTCAGAGCTACATGATGGTAAATATAAATCCAGTCAAAGCTCTGAGGCAATGTCAGGTGCAAATCAAACACGTCAAAATTATATATACAGTATGAACACTTATTTCTGAGTTGCATTGTGGGTAATTTAGGTACCAGGTTTTGAAAAGATAAAAGAATGTGTGAAATAAATATAATTCTGCTTATTGATTGTTATTGTACAGCCCATAATGAGTCCAACAGGCGACATTGGAGTGCAGTGCTAAACTAGTGGGCTGCTGTTCAAAACCTACATTACCCATGATGCCACTTACCCACTGAGTGACTCACTAGAGGCATGCACTACCTGATGGATGCAAGTCCAATATTCACTCTGCTTGAGCTCCATTTAGAGCTTGTTTTCTGTCTTCATACTGGGTAACATAGAAGGGCTTTATCCGAGCTGCAATGTGCATATTTACCCAAAAAGATGCGGCTGTAAATGAGGCTGATGAGAGCAGTGAGACTGAGCCAAACAGGAACTTGACATGACATATAAGCAAATGAATAGGCCGAAAGATGCCAAAGTGCTCAATTCTTCTCGAGGGAACTGTAGTTTGTCACTGCAGATTACTTTTTTAACATTACAGATTCACTAAAGTCCAACAATGCAATATATTCAGGAAACGAATGTGTACATTTACAGCAGTCAAAAACAGCCCATTTGATTTAATTTTGGTAGATGGCCTCAAGCTCTTTATTCTCACTATTCATAGATATAAAACTAATCACCTGGTGATTAGTTTTCCTTATAATCATCATTTTTTATGTTATTAGTGCAGCCACTATACACAATAACCTCTACTTTTCTTTTATACTCATGTGGCAGACTTACCTCCACACCAAATAAGCCTCCCACCGGATGCTCAGCTGTTGCTGAATAAGCCGGTTTAGACTGTAGAAAAGGGATCAGAGAGGGTTGCCAGTTTTCAGGCTGCTCTCAGGTCTCCTGCTCTTTGAAGGCGAGCAAGTCTATTCAGCAAACACTGAGCCAACACACCATACAGCACCATTTCCTTTCATCACCTTTGCGCCTCCCCAAAATTCAATTTAACAATTTCCGTGCTAATCCTCAGTGTGGATGTAATCCCTAAAAAAAAAGTAGCAACAATAATTGAGCCCAGCCAATTGCCTAATCCAAGAATTACATTCAGAGCAGAAAACAGATAACCACCGACCATCTCCAGTACGAGCATTGTTCTGTCTTGCTCAAGACTGTCATCATTCACTCGGAGAAGGAAGTTATTTTAACCGCTCCATCATTAAACAACTCTCTCCAATATAGGATATTGTAAAGATATTAACAAGTGATTGCGAAGAGAAAATCAAAATGGCTTCTGATTCTCTATAGCAGCGAGCATGAAAAGCTTGTTCAATCACATCCGCCAGAAAATTGAAACCAGCGCTGCAGGTGGATGGGTAATTGAATAGTGTGTATCAAGGACAGAGATGAGCCGAGGAAGCGTACAGATGCACCTTAACAAAAGGATCCCGAGCCATCTGGATTCTTTTGAGAAAACTCATAATGTGGAGGAGGAGGTGGAGGGGACTCTTCACCAGGTGATGGATTTCAGAAGTGGAACATAAAGATTTTTCTGTGAGGCACTATGAAAATAACGGCAAAGACACATTTGGCAAGAAGATGAGGGGCTTGACGTTTTGACATGCATCTTTATAAATACTATAATTTTTTCTATTCAAATATCAACAATACAGATGATGCAAATCATTTTCACCAGTTTCATACCTACATATTAACTGTTTACAGTGTGTGCAACATGATCTTCAGAGCACTGTTAGTTAGGACACAATAAATCTGTGTGCTCAACTGTTTTATATATATATGTCCGGCCTCTGTGCTCCAATAATAGTTAAGCAAGCTTTGTACGCAGATGAACCTTGTTCTACTTACAAACTTCGTTCAACATTTCTATTTCCTGTTTACCTTAGGTTTGTTTATATAATTACAAAGACGTCGAAAAGAAGTGGCTGGGGAACTTGTAAAAGTGGCACTCGTTATCCTGACCGTGTGGCTTTGTGTTTATCACATTCCCAAGACTGAAGACATCTACATACATTTGTTCCTAGGTAAGATTGTAATTGTAAAACAGTTAACTAATGTTCGTAAAGTGTTAGCTCAGTAATCTATAAAGGTTAGCTTACATTAGTAAAACACTAGCTCGATAATGTGCAACGGTTAGCTAATGTTAGTAAAACACAAGCTTACTAGCTTGCTAATGTATAACTGGATGACTTGGCTTCAGTTCAGGTAGTTTTGGTGACTTCATAAAACACTGTGAATACTTGCATTGTGTATTGCAGTCCCTCCCAGCTAAACAGGACCGGCATCGTCATGTTTCTCATTGTCAAGCTTGTTGGACCTAGCAACAGTAACTGAGCGAGGCAGGACTTGGTTGGATTTGTCGATTAGCTATAAAAAGATATATATTTTCACATAAATATGTTATGGAAATATGTTTACGAGCTAAGAGTGTGTCAATGAGAAGTTCAATACCACTCTGATGTTTGTATGGTAAATATTATGACACCCCCAGCAAGCAGTTAGCTTAGCTTAGCACAAAGACCATAAACAGGGGGAAACAGCTAGCGTGACTCCAGTCTCAAAAAATCTGCCTATACAAATTCACAGATAAACACTCAACACAATTATCTTGTTCGTTAAATCTGTACAAAATCCAAAGTCTAGACGACAAGTTGTAGTTTCTCGCTTGTCAAAACAGCATTTTTTCATGTGATGCAGCTCTGGCCTCTCATATTAGCTTTTCAAAACATCTGGCTATATACAGCCACAAGAAGGCAAGTGCTCTACTGAAAATATGTCCCTAAACCCTGAAATGTAAAACTGACAATGACAACGGTTCTAAATAGGCTGCTGAAAATGTTTGGCCCATCGACATCTCCTGGATTTCTTGCCCAATTGAATTTGTAATTGCTGTAATTTTTGTCCCTTCTTCCTATGTATTCAGAATATGCTGAGATTTAGGGTGCGGTACAGAGTTGTGACACAGCAGAAGTATTGTACTGTGCTGTTAGCACTGTATCCAAAATCAGATTACACAGGAACCCAAAGGTTTAGGTCACAGGGAAGAAATTGTGCTGCAGCAGTGTGGAGTATTGGCTGTCATGTCACAAGGTTATTCAAACAATACACCCACAAAACAAGTCTATTTGCCCCCCTAAGCTGCACTGGCACAGGCCCCGCTGTGAGAAAAAACACAATGTCCAGGCCTCTTAAAGTTTCCCACTTTCTGGTTATCTGTGTATTATGTGTTGGGAGTGTGTAACCCTGCTGTATAACGTAGAGGTTAAGGGTCAGGAGGAGGGAATTCATTATCATTGAGCGGCCACGGGCTTTGGCAGGAGAGAGAGAGAGACCTTCAGATAGGGGGCATACGTGCTTCCTCCTCACCTCCGCCAGCCTCCAGTATCTCCTCAACCAGCCCGTGATGAATAGGCCCGATCAGCGGACGAGCTGACTGGTGAAGCAAGTAGCGTCAAGGCACCCGCAAAGATGAAGAGGAGGTAAGAAGTGTCTGTTTTAGAATGGACTAAATCTATTAGGTTCGTGGTAAATTCTGACAGTGCTCTAGAGCGAGGGCTACAGTATATATCAATGCCAGCGTGGACAATGTTTGTGAGATTATGAAGAGGCCAGCTCTCTCATGCTTTAAGTAGTATTCCCATTAGACTATACAATGAGCCAGTGAGTCAGTATGTCTTTTCACAAAGATAGTAACACACTCATTGTGTAACTTCACAACGTTCATATTCATTGTGATTGGCTCAAGGTCCATAATTTACACTCCAGTCTTCCTCATCATCCAACTTCAACATCTATATTTCGTGCCACTATTCGTCGTTCTCTGCTGAACGATACACAATATGACGACTGATGAGAAACACAGCTGCTGCAGGATTCGTGGGAGGTAGGACGCACGATGCCCATTCGAGTTACTAATTGCGACGCTGGAAAACAATGGCTTTCAACGCAATGTAGAAAAAATCAGGGCTGAGTGGCAAGTATAATATAAAGGCTACTGACGCCGTTAGTTGAACGAAGTGGGCACAGTGTAATTTTTGCAACTTGAACTCGAAAATACATCGTTTCATTTCTTTCAAGTGCAAATCTGTGAAGCAGCACCTGTGAAGTTGGAACGACGGACTATCGAATAGCTCTTGCATGGATTAATAGGAATGATTTACTCTTATAGGTACTAACTTAAACTCTGATAAATGGCTTTCTGGCTGAGAGTTACATATGAGAAAATTGATACCACTCTGTTAAATGTAACGCTGAAGCTAGGGAAGTGCTGCAGCTTGTTATTTGACACTTAGATAGAATGGTTAATGGCATGTACTTATATATATATGCCTTAGCGACCACTCAAGGTGCTTTACAATACATATCAGCATTCACACACATTCATTGGATACTGGAGTTCAGCGTCTTTGACATGCAGACTGGAATTGAACCACCTTTCAATTGGTGGGCCATCGCTCTACCTCCTGAGACACAGCCACCCCAACATAACATGCAATATAGAGCACTTCTAGAATGAAAATGTCTAAAAACAACTTCATCTTTGTCATCTGTTTTACTGAGTTGTGGATTTTAACATCATTATTTCAAATGTTCCAACAAACCCCGAGAAATCCACGGTTTACTTCGAGTAATGGTGCTTTTCATTGGGTCGTCGTCGATACCTCCCCGACGGGCGAACAAGACTAAACTCCACATGAATAAAACTTCGAAGCTAACTTTGTGTGAACGTGTGTCTGAGTCACGTCAGATATTCATCAGCAATGGTGGCTGTTAAAATGGCGTATTAACCACCAGCAGATCAAGTTTGACTGCAGGATCGACTGTGTTTGTTCACCTTTCTCCTGCAGCAGCCCGAACAGCCCGATTACTACATTAGCCATGAGCTAACGTTAGCATGCAGAGAGTGTCCGTGGGTTCAAATTCAGGTAAACTCTCACTATTCGGCACTCACCACAGACAGTGATTCTCTAGCTTCTTTTCCCCTCTCCTCTCTGTGATGTCCCAATGAAGCATTTCCCATCCAGCTCCAGCCAGCAGTTAACATTATTTGACGTGACATTAACACTGACAACGATGCCCCCTCAGCAGATAGATAAATCTATTTTCTAATCGCAAAACGTTAAAAAAAAGTCATCTCTGAGCTCTCCTGCTGTCAGAAAATGGCTCCAGATCAGAGTTTAACAGCGGAAAAAACATATATACTACGTTTGAACAAATAGTATCTAATACGTTAATTTGTGAGCGATAGAGGTGCTGGTAATCGGCAGAACCAGGCTAGCCGTTTACTTCTATTTACCTAACTATGTCTTGGCTTCAGGTCGTATTGAAGTGACTTGAGAGTTGTACTGATCTTCTCATCAAACTCTTGGAAAGAAAGCAAATGTACATATTTCCCATAGCTATCCCTTTAAATCGAAACGAGAACATATTGAGTTTGTATACTGTTTATACACTAAATATCACAGTAAGAAATCAAATATTTTAAACCCGAAGAACCAAATAAAGAAGTCTTTTCAGTTCACCAGAAAATGAGGTTTTTGGAGGTGGGGAACATCTCACCACCCTGCTTCTCTTCCTCAACATGCAATGACTCTGTGCTATTATTAGTTGTGAGTACATTACAGGGAGTGGAAGGACAGGTATTACGTTATTTCCATTTTGATTCATTTCTAATTTCCAGTCTGATAATGTTTTGTTCGGTCCCTCATATGATT
This sequence comes from Spondyliosoma cantharus, assembly GCA_900302685.1. Lineage (NCBI taxonomy): Eukaryota > Metazoa > Chordata > Actinopteri > Spariformes > Sparidae > Spondyliosoma > Spondyliosoma cantharus. The sequence continues at coordinate 36,798 of OMLP01022718.1, read as the reverse complement.
ACATCCTTCATAAAACAGTGATTTTCCCCGAGCTTTTCACCGCATAATAACAAAAGCGAGACCATATGAAAATGCCACAATAACAAAGGGATGTGGGAACAAAATACCTGGCAGCGCAGGAGAGGTTCATCCAAAAAAAATACAAAATACAAAATAAGAGAGAGAGAGAAGTTGGCTGTCTGTCACCTGGCAAAAAGCGAGAAGGCGGTTTAATAACTCTGAACAAAGCCGTTCCCTCCAGCAAGTCAAACCTTTAATTACAAAACATGATAGGAGACCAAGGCCACCCAATATTACCTCGGCAACCTTGATACAAATCATACAAAGCAAATGAAGCGTTTAAAAGGGGGAGCGGAGAGGATGCAGTGCGACTCGCGGAGTGAGGAAGACAGGAGGGAGAGGAGACGGGTGGAGCTGGGAGGAGAGGGAGAGGGAGAGGGAGAGGGAGAAGAGATGGCGAGCTTCTCCAGAAACAGACACATGAAAATTGATGGAGTCTGGGAAGCAATTGATGGTTAGAGGACAGGAAGCAGGCTGTAAGGCAATTATCACTATCTCTGCCATTTGATTTAAGACCCTCTGAGTGTGTAATTCTGTGAATTAATCACATCCCAGGTAGATACATCAGGAGCCCGTTTCTGCCTTAAATTTCAATTATTCTTCTCCATCACTAGAAAAATGTTCCTTAAAGATGTTCTAATTAGTGCGGCGTATGAATGTCCGCTCACTCAGGGTTTACGGGTTATGTGTGTGTGTGTGTGTGTGTGTGTGTGTGTGTGTGTGTGTGTGTGTATGTGTGTGAGAGAGAGAGACAGAGAGAGAGACAGAGAGAGAGAGAGGCTTAGCTTGATGACGGCTACCGTATATGAATTCACAGCGTATGAGTCAGCGTAATCATGATAAGCAAAGCTCCTGATGAATATCAACAGAAAAGCCTGATGCCGTGTAAACCCACACACACTTTCACATATTTATGCTAATAGAGGACCCACACAAATAACGAAAGACATTTAAACAACAACAAAAAAAAGTCTTAACACTCTCATACAGCTACACCACATTACACACAAGCATAAATAAACTGTATGTACCGTATGAAACGCTGGGGCAACTATCGCTCCCCCGAGGAACATATACATGAGCAACAATAGACGTAATCGCGTAATATTATTCTTAGTCTATTAGGCAAATGTTTACAGCCGTAATAAACTATTTGTTCATTTTCACCGACGGTACAATCCAACAAAGCAAAGTGCCACACTGCGTGTTGTTAAGTAATCCAGACCGCAGATGGCTTCTAATGAATATTATGATAAGTTATAACAGCAGGGGCATCGCTATCACTAAAAGGCAATTTAAAAAAAACACAGTCTTGATTGACCTGCGAGTTGCTGTGATACATCAATAACACAGTATATGTGGGGATATGCAGATCATGTGTGCCCCCTAATGGAAAAGATTGTCCCTTGTGAACATCGGCGCTGTGGGGGTTGAGATAAACCTCGTCCGGAGTTATTGAGCTTGTCAGAATAACTCCAGACGATGCAACTTTTTGTTTTTCCTGGCGAGGTACCATTTAGAACTCGCCGTCCAAGAAGGAAATGATTGTGTGCTTATGTCTACTGTAAAGAGCGGAGAACCCATCTGTTTTGTGTTTGGTTTTTTTTTTGCCTTCGTAACCCAAGATGGTGGAACCAACGTATAAGGGACATTTATAAGCTTGGTGCAGTAAACAGGGTGACATCATCACAGTGGTTTTCTGAGTCCCAGTTCAGCATTAGTTATGATTGCTATTCATTTACGAATACACATTAATATGAATAGCTTATTATTGAACTTATTAGCCATCTGAAGCCATTTTACTTTTCGATTCACAGGATAAAAGTTTTTTTTTTTTTTTCATGTTCAACAGTCATGACTAGAAGGCCGAGCCTTTAGAGAAACGTCTCTGTAATATGTGTCTGGTATCTTACAAAGCTCTGTTATGATTACGGAGAAAAGACTTTAAGCCTCCTCCATAGAACACATTACCTTGAAACACCTCTACAGAGTCAGTTTTTCATAAAATGAGTCAATCCTCTCAATATGTTTCAGCTTTACCTTTGCTGTCAAACTGTAACAGTCCAACCAAACAACAAGCCTGCCCTCTGGTGGCAACAGAGCAGTGACTCATATAACAGGTGTGTCTGAGGAACAGCTGGATGTAGAGTAGACCTTTACTGAGTGTATTTAACATTTACCAACTCAATACATGTAATCCAGGGCTCAACAAAGAGTCTGAGAGTGAAATTAACTGTCCGTCTCTCATTGTGGGTGTCAAGTGCATGGCTCAACATATATCTGCGTTCAGAACAGTTCTGTTGTCTGAATGCTGAATAGCTCTGCAGTCTCAGCTAAACACAAATCAGTTTTGTATCTTGACACATGCCTACTCATTTTGTTGTGTCTGGGATTAAAACTAATAATGTAAGATCTACAATGACATGCATGTTGTACCAAGATCACCTATATTTTGAATCCATTTAAAGCATCCAGTTAATTTGCTAATGTTGCATAGACCTAACTGAATAAATGTAAAATAAAATTGAAAGGAAGCTCATTTAATTTGAAAATATATAGACATTACAGTGTTACAGAATACTTGAATTTATAGCATTGAAATGTCTTTCTCTAATGTATGTTTATATTTCTCTCTTTGAAATATCTTTTCACATTCCTGAATGTCTCTGTCTTGAATCACATGATTGACATGAACGTTACCTCACAGATCAAATCCATTCAGGCTCAGTTGACTGTTTTTTGGTTAATATTTGAATTTTGGTGTCTGAATGTCACCGATCTAAACCTTCAACTAGAGCAATATGTTCTTGTCGTGTCTGTTTGTTTGTCTGTTCCATGGAACTCGAATGGTGGACGGCTCTCAGCCCAGAATAGACCCCATTGTCTTTTGGTGTGGATATAGATGAAATAACAAATCCTTACTTTATCTCACTTTCTTTAACATTCAGAGATCAGGCATTTTTGGACTTGGACTTGGATTTGCGCTAATTTCTGCGTTTATTAATGCATGGGTCTTCATGGAAAATGATCATCTGTGTTTAGGTGGCTTGTGTCTGAGTGAGAACTATTTAATGTGAATTAAAGACTTTAATACGTGTTGACATTGGATTCACTGAATTTGAGAAACTTTTACTCGGCTATATTTGAATAGTTATCTATTTATGAAACCTTAAAATATCTCAAATTAATTAAATTCAAATGACTTAAGAACATAAGAAAGATGATTTCCAAAGTGAAATATTTTAATGTTAGAACTTTAACGTCAACACTGGTTAAATTACACAATTACATTTTCAGGTGCACAAAACATTCACATTATTATGACCTTTCTTTACTTCCATATGGTCTCTGACCTGCGAAAAACAAACAGGAGAAACTGAAGTTACTTGAACACTTTATTTTCTTAAATACCACATAATATTAGTACAGTCAGTCACACATATTTTTTTTTAGAGGCAGAAGACATTCTGGTCCCTCTCACCCAGCTTTCATGAAGTGATAAAGGGAAACCTTGGGTGGCATCAGAGGCTACGTTTACACCCGGAAATTTAGACGACTGTATTCCAGTTAGGTTTGACTGGCATGCAACTGAGATGATCCGGGAGTATCTGCGTAGCAACAAAACATAAATACTAGAAATAGTTTTGGTCCTTTTGATGGTCAGGACGATAAACTCCTGTCACACGCAGGGCTGGTGAAAGACTTATAGGCTTCATTTGCCGATCTGCCATATCATTAGCCTATAGTCGAGCCTTTTGTTGGACTACATGTGCACAAGAGCCTCAATCTTGTCACCAACTATTATCCATGCACAAGACGGAAGGTGTCTTGCATCAGTTTACCCAGGTTATTCCAAAACTCATCACAGAACCAGAATTACCACTTTAACAGCAGATACCTCCACGCATATAAACATAGCCAGTGTTGTCAGCTACAGTATATGTACAGTGTTGATTCAGGCAGTGCATGATGAGACCAGGTCAGTATGCCAAAGTCAACAGTTCGAAGGTTCTTATTCAGGGGTTAAATCTCACCAGTCACGTGTTTGTAGTCAGGTCAGGACATCATTTAAAAAACAACGTGTCACTTCTGTCATTATCTCTGAACTCATCTCTCAGTAGTACCATCACTGAAGCAATAACAGATTCATTGGCACATTAAACATCATGAACGGAGAGCGCTATAATGAATACGGATCATTTCTGACATTTAAGATTCTGTGAGATAAAAACCTAAGCAACATTACCAGTGAGCCATATCCGCATGATGTTTCTCATAACAAAAGTCATCAGACAAAAGAGGAAATCAGAAGGAGTCTTCAGTGTAACAGTGCAGCAGTGTGAAATTATGTATTCATGGCCATTAAAGTCTGATAGGCAGGAGGACAGTGAGCATGACACGCACTCTGAAAGGATGCAGCAAAGTAGAAATGTGCTGTATTCCGCCAGAGGAAAAAAGGATGCAGTCAGTCCTGTGCACTGTTATGTGGGGAGAAAATGGGATGCAAATGACCGTCTCGAGAAACACAGTTTATTTACAGGATAAGAAAGGAGTGCAAGGCTAAGCTTTCATAGACATTCACACACTTAATATCCACAGCATATACCAAAAGACATGCGCAGAGGCACATACATATTCATCATACAAAAAAAAAACAAAGACATACCAAAAGCAGAACGCCAGTCAGACACGGCTTTTTGTGACTAAACATCTGAACGACCCGACGATGAAAACAACGCGCGCAAAAAGCACTGACATCATGGGGTGTGAAAAAGGCAAAAGCTGAAGTTCCAGCCCTTTGAGTAAAAAAAGATTAACATTGTCATAACAACAAAGAGACATCAGTAATCTTCAATTCATCTCTTAACCAATACTGAGTGCCAGCCTCATTTTTAACACAATTCAACAGAATGGCATCACCCAAAAAAAAACATCCTTTGTTTTTTAAACAGGTTACGATATTTGGTTTTCTAATTGTGTTCTCAACTTTCGCAGAAATATGGTCAAACATTTGCGTGACGCAGTGTTAGTGCCTTGTTAAATTAAAACAAAGAAATCCCTGCTTTGATCCGTAAAGAGAGGGAAGGGATCCGAATGAAAAAACATTGTCAGATTTTAATTGGATTGGAATTGGTAACTGACCGCAATTTACAATTTGTTACAGGGCTGTAAATCGTAAAAACAAATGCTTGCGTGGTTTGAAATGTTTCAGTCAGATTATTCTAATTACATTTGGTTGTAAGGCATCTTAAGAACTTGTTTGTCTGCGCACCTTGACAGAAAGTATCTTTGCCGAAGAAAATAAATATTTCTTTAGAGTTAAAGGTGTACTATGTAACTTTTTTTAGTAACAGCTTGGTTCTGTTGTCCTATATTCTTGAACTGTGGGACCTCTATGAACTTTTTGTTCTCACCATAACTCATACTACAAACTTGTTGATTCACAAAAATGTAAACACTTGGCTTTAAAGGTGCAATACGTAAGAATTATCCACCTGTCGAATTCATGTTTAGAACAACCATATCACCAGAGAACCGACAAGTGCTGCCAACCTTAGCCGCTGTTAGCTAATTAGCTCAGTTAGCCGTGCAGCTAGCACTCCTATTGGCTCATTCTGCCCAGTCAGGGGGCTCGGAGTACTGATGGAGTGTTTACTAATGAAACAGAGCAATAAGGGGCTAGTTACTTAGCACGCTAACTTCAGAAAATATCTCGGCAACACAATTCAAAGATGCTCCGACATAGAGACAAAACTGTTATTTTTTCACATTCTGTTGATAATATTAGTTAATTTGTTGACGACTTAAAATAGAATTCTTTCATATTGCACCTTTAAAGTACATCTTAAACTCGTGCTAGCTCTTGCAAACTGCTAATCCTTGTATCAAGAGCTCTGTCTGTTAATAGGCCTGTAAAAAAGTTGCATAGTGCACCTAAGATGTGAGGACTCTTTCCAGTGTTTGAACACTACAGGCAAATTATAAGACTCCCTTTGCGTTGTTGTAACTCATAAAAAACCCTTCAATCACTTGTTTTAGCTGACTGTAGTTTTGGCAGATCACATAGAGAAGAAATAATCAAGTCACTGTCACAAACTAATAACGTTCATTTACAAAAAACATCTCCATTACTTTTAATTAACGGTCACTACGGAGTAACATAAATTAGACTTTTTTTTTCCCCACTCGTTTCGAATCTTACTCCTCCTTCTCGTGTAGAGAGGCACGTACACGCTGGCGCACACAAAAGGCTGTGAGGGCGCTGCAGCAGGCAGTGAAGATGAAGAGTGCAACGGCATCATGTGCGAGGTCGCCGTGGAGGCGCTCGTAGAAGGGACGGCGCTCCGTGAAGTCTGTTCGCAGCGCCTCGATCTGCATCAGGGTGCACACCACCACAAACACGTGAAAGAGCTGGTGGCCCTGCCCGATGAAGTCACACCTCCCAGGGAACCAACTCTCTGGGTGAGGGCAGCAGAAGAAATAGGCGCCGACTAAGAAAAAGAGGACATGGTATACATGGTACGCCACGACCGGGTCAGAGCAGCCCTCCTGGTAGCAGCTGTAGATGCGGTGAACCACAGGGCTTATGTCTAAACAGTAAGCCAAGGCTGAGGGCACCACTTGGAAGAGCTTGTGGGCTAACTTGGGCATCTCGGGCCGCGCATATTTGCCATAGCAGCAGCCGAAGCATGTGAGCCAGGCCAAGAATGCTGCAGCAGGCAAAAAGAGCCCTCGCACTCTAGAGTGCCACTCTTTCTCTATGGCATAGTAGTAGTGCGCCAGGGCACTGCCATACTGGTAGACAGAGACCCCCACATAGTCGAGGAAGTAGAAGGTGTAGTAGGAGAGCTCGGACTTGGCAGAGAGCAGATGAGCGAGAGCGCTGAAGGAGAGGTAGGTGAAGGCTGCCAGGAGGACAATGAAGAGGGGCTGAGCATGAGGGTCTCGCAAAAAGTCAACAGTCTGCGAGATCTCCTGACACTTGACCAAGATGATGAAGGCGGCCAGCAGATGGGTCCACACGTTGAGGGTCTCGTTGTGCCTTTGGAAGAGGGTGAGAAAGTAGTAGCGCCAGCTTTGGTCCGGCTGCCTGTAGCCAGTGAGGATGTGGCGTTCCTGGAACACCCAGGGGACATCAGACACCTTGACGGTGCAAGGCAGCGTGGGGAAGGCCGACTCCAGGAGCTGAGGGATCTGACGCAGCTGCTGGGCGTTGATGAACAGGCGACCAATCTGCTCCATCACCACTGTTGCCATGGCAAACTGGAGGTCAGAGAGGAGGAAACAAAGAGTCAGTTCTTTGAGCTACTGCCATCTCCAGGTCTGTTTGCATTAATTGTTTGATTAATGCACATTTTTCTTTAAAGGTGTGATATGTAAGAACTGGCCACCTCTCAAATTCACATTTCAAATAAGTAGGGGGCACATATTAACAAAGTAACCACTGACTACTGCTAACTGTAGAAGCTAGTTAGCTCAGTTAGCCATGCAGCTAGCAATGCTGTCAGTTTGAAGTCATACAGTATTACGAGAAAGGATTGGCTGGAACTAGCTTGTTAGCATGCTAACTTCAGTAAATACTGTATCTCTGTAACACAACACACAGATGGCTCTGGCACATTTTTCTTCACATCATTTTTGGTAATTTTTGAATGTTTGAAACTAAAGCTGCATTTTTATTTTATCTTTTTCACCAAAAATACAAAATTAACTTATTCCAACCATTATAGGCTGTTATGGCTAACATTTTAACAATATCAGCATTCACCTTTAAGCTCAGTTTTGGTCTCCACCGACTCCTAACAAAAATATCTGTTTCTTTATCTGCTCAATGCTCCACTATATTCACCAGTTAGTTGCTAAATGTGTCCGTATGCCAACTGGCTGCTGAGCAGCAGGTAGGGTACAGTGGGTACAGTACATTGCCACTGGAGACGGGGGTTGATGAGAGAGGAGTTGTGGGCCAGTAGAGATAAACAATAAACCATAGAGTACAACAAACAGACTGAAAGGCTTCATAGAGATGAGCTGCAGTCTGTGTGTGACGCTGCAGCGACCTCATTCATATTAGTCCTTTGAACCATTGTTATTGATTAGTTCAGCTTTCAGTGTTTTAATTTCAACAAGTGAATTAACCTGATGTTTTGGGTAATGGATTAATCTCAAATTGTTGCATTCGAGTGTGGCTGCTTGATATTGTCAAAACATTATTTTGACATTATTTTGACAGATTAAAATTGTGATATGATTCATGACTGAGTCTGCTCTACAACAGAAGCATTACTTTAAAGGCCTGTTGCAAACCTCAGGACCTCAGGTGCAATAAAACGCTGACCTTTGCTGTCCCCACAGTCATAAATTTTGCCAACGAGGTGCTCTACCTCATTCCTCACTGCAGGTGATTGCAAACAGGATATTACTTCAAGACAAGTGTCTAACTCGACACAGAATCAATATTTCCCACAGTGTCTAATATGCTTAGGTGGTGGGAGGTAGGATTTAAAAATAGCTTTTAATACTTAAGCGAGTGGAAGTTGTTTTCACATAATAATGAATTAAATTATCAATGATAAAATAATCTGACAGGCAGCTAATGCTAAAGGCAGCCTAACACACTTAGGGATGTTACACCAGTTTTGCCCTAACATTTTCCCTTGGGTGGCCAAAATTGAAACTTAATTGTGACCACAGGCCAAAAGAAAACACCAATCGTACTGTGATGTTAACATGTACAATGGTTCTATACAGAAATCCTGAGAGGAAAGAATTTAATTATTTTCTCTCCTGTGTTTATCACTGAAGAACAGGTGGAAGCATTTTTTTCCCAGGATGATCTTTCTGGTGGCGCTGCCCGATAAATCGAATTTTCATCGTCATCACCAGTGTTGGGTGTAACACGTTACTTACTGTAATCCCATTACTTTTTTCAATAACGAGTAGTGTAAGGCATTACTGTTCTGAATGTAGTAAAAACATTACAGTTTGCCAAGTTCGTTGCTTATGTTACATTGCTAGGTTATAGTCATAGTCGCACGCATCACACACAACGAGCTGGGGGGGGGGGTCAATAATGGAACAGTGATTGGTTGGGGTTTGGCAGAGGTATCTTTCACCATCACCGATTGGTTAGTTGCCACCCGCAAGGGGAGATGGGATAACAATGGCAGCGTCAATAACAGGAGCAGAACATGCTGCTGCATGCGACTTGCCTGAAGACCCCGCGCTTCGCAAAGCCACTTTTGACGGTTGGAGATACAAACATTACTTTCAATTTGTTAAACGTAAGGAAAATAACTTGACTGTAAGGTGCACACTTTGCCCATGTTGGAAACTTCTCTCCACCGCTGCTAGTACTACCTCAAACTTAGCGAAGCACCTACAGAGACAGCACGCACACACGAAGCTTGTTGCTAAGGAACCATGGAGCAACATGAATGAGATGCCAAGCAAGCAGCCAAATCTTTCTTTTCAACGGAAAGAATGTAACGAGTAATGTAGCTAGTAATGTAACTAATTACTTTCTTCAGAGAGTAGTCATGTAATGTAAGGCATTACTATTTTTGAAAGTAATGTGTAATATATTACTTTTTTGAGAAACGAGTCCCAACACTGGTCATCACGATATGAACATGTGCGATAAACACATCGCAAAAGACTGCCTGACACGCGATCCCGATGAATAAGGAAAATCATTTTGTTTACATGCACCATACATTCACCTGAAGCATGCCAACATTTAGCCTATCAGACAGAGCCGTGGATACAAGGGCCAATCAGATGAAGCCCCAGCTAGCCGTTAGCTACCCTGACAAAATTAATCGGCATCAGTTTGGTGGCGATTGCCAGGTTATGATGGCTGAGGTTGGAGAGAAAAGCCATGAAAATGTGGTCGACGAAGACCCTGTGGTGAAAAGAAACAATATGCAAACTTCAATATTTGTTTATTTATTGCAAGTTATATCGTCATCGCAATATTGAACCGTGTTATCGCACAACGCAGATTTAATGATATTTTCTTCAGGGCTATCATTAATAGAGTGCCCTCTAGAGATGTGCACTGAGGCCAGGGTTAAAGCCAGTCAAACACATCGCCGGTGTGTTGTTCTCGCTCCAGATCTTTCCTGGGCGCCTGCTTCACTTCCTCAGTGATGTGGGGAAGTCAGAGACAGCAGCTCCACACGGTCCAGGCTGTGTGGGATGAACAACAGGCCGAGGTTCAGGAGGAAAAGGCGTGGAGTGATGAATGGGAAGGGATTACGTAACATAACCCCATCCGATGTCCACACCCTCGGTTTCCAGCAGGGGCTGCGATCATTTAAAATATTTATGGGTAAAGGGGGAAAAAAATGCTCGACTATAATCGAGACGGGCTTTTTTTTTTTTTTTAAACGTATATGTTCAACGCGGGCCTGTGCGGGGCCTGTAGCGGTGAATTCCCACAAGCAAAATCTGCACCTGATCGACATCGGCTGTTAAAATTTCAGATCGTGTGTCCGAAATCAATTTGCATGCGCCCTTCCCTCGAGCCTCGAGGCGTATTGCTTCAATTCCCCATGTGCATCCCTCTCCTGTGAGGTTGTTTCGTGATGGATTCAC